>NW_022638139.1:0-25000 GCF_010993605.1 Petromyzon marinus | reverse complement strand
ACCCTACAACTCCTTCACCCACTCGCTCATCCACTAGGGCAGTGGTTCTTCTTCTTCTTAACCTGGGATGCATCACGCCAACCACCTGGGGTAGCGAGATGCCCTTTCTGGGGTGGGGGTGGTGTTAGCGAGAGACACGGACAGATTATTTTAGAAGTTAAATAATCGAAAACACAAACTAAGCATGGGGCAAAGTTAAGCTACAGCAGCTACCTTCATCAAGCACCTACACGTTTATTACCACTGTAGGCTGTTTCGCGATTGAGAAGCAACAGGACTGCAGTCAAGGTGAAGAACGAATGCTCAGCAGACTGACACACAGGGACAGCTGCCACTGGGGGTGCCCCCTAGGCTATAGCATCACACAGCAGCAGACTGACACACAGGGACAGCTGCCACTGGGGGTGTCTCCTAGGCTACAGCACCACACAGCAGCAGACTTACACACAGGGACAGCTGCCACTGGGGGTGTCCCCTAGGCTATAGGATCACACAGCACCAGTAATCATCGCTACCTCTACTACTACTGGCAGCAGACTCACACACAGGGACAGCTGCCACTGGGGGTGCCCCCTAGGCTATAGCATCACACAGCAGCAGACTGACACACAGGGGCAGCTGCCACTGGGGGTGTCCCCTAGTCTTGAGATTCGGGTGGGGTGCTTCTGGGTAAAAAAAAAATAACCAAACGAATGAAACTGTGACTGTGTTTATTTTGTTCCAGGTGTAACGCTCCACTCATCTGCATGTGGGAGCTCTTTTTATCAGAAGCCGGACCCGGGCATCGCACGTAATAATAGCAGCCCCAATCGAGTGACTGATATCATCATCATCGTCGTCGTCATCAGCGTGTGGACATTTACAGCAGTAGCTGTGTGGCTGGTGTCGTCATCACCCAGAGAAAATCCACGCAGTGATCACCACGCGGAGAGAGACACCGTAAGCTCCAGATATACAGCAGCAGGCGTCAGGGTCGGGATCTAAACCACGACATCGTGAATATCATTCACTCACCGACTCAGCCACCCACTCATCCACCCACCCACTCATCCAGCCACCCACTCATCCACCCACCCACTCATTCGTCCACCCACTCATTCATCCACCCACTCATTCACCCACCCACTCATTCACCCACCCAGTCATTCACTCACCCACTTATTCAACCACCCACTCATCCACCCACCCACGCATTCATCCACCCACCCACTCATTCACCCACCCACTCATTCATCCATCCACTCATTCACCCACCCACTCATTCACCCACCCACTCATTCATCCACCCACTCATTCAACCATCCACTCATCCACCCACCCACTCATTCAACCACCCACTCATCCATCCACCCACTCATTCACCCACCCACTCATTCAGCCACCCACTCATTCAACCACCCACTCATCCACCCACCCACTCATTCACCCACCCACTCATTCACCCACACACTCATTCAGCCACCCACTCATTCAGCCACCCACTCATTCACCCACCCACTCATTCAGCTACCCACTCATTCACCCACCCACTCATTCACCCACCCACTCATTCACCCATCCACTCATTCATCCACCCACTCATTCACCCACCCACTCATCCATCCACCCACTCATCCATCCACCCACTCATTCACCCACCCACTCATTCATCCACCCACTCATTCACCCACCCACTCATTTATCCACCCACTCATTCACCCACCCACTCATTCACCCACCCACTCATTCACCCACCCACTCATTCATCCACCCACTCATTCACCCACCCACTCATTCACCCACCCACTCATTTACCCACTCACTCATTCATCCACCCACTCATCCACCCACCCACTCATTCACCCACCCACTCATTCAACCACCCACTCATTCACCTACCCACTCATTCAACCACCCACTCATTCACCCACCCACTCATTCATCCACCCACTCATTCACCCACCTACTCATTCAGCTACCCACTCATTCACCCACCCACTCATTCAGCCACCCACTCATTCAACCACCCACCCACTCATTCATCCACCCACTCATTCACCCACCCACTCATTCTTCAACCACCCACTCATTCACCCACCCACTCATTCAGCCACCCACTCATTCACCCACCCACTTATTCAACCACCCACCCACTCATTCAACCACCCACCCACTCATTCATCCACCCATTCCCCCACCCACCCACCCACTCACCCACCCACCCACTCACCACCACCACCGAGGTGACCCTTGTCACCGAGACGAGCTATCCCAGCGTCTTGAGTTGTCACGCGGCTTACACGAAATCAACTTGAGACTTTGGCGTCAACATTTGTTTCTATATTTTAAACTTTTGAGGGCAAAACTGTACAAATACACCACGTGACCTCATCACGACAAAACACCACAGTTTCACTTTTAGCTGGGGTTGGGGGTTCACAATGGCCGTGTCAGAGACACAGATGTCCCGGGTTTAAGATCTGGGTGTCTCTCAATGGGTTCACAATGGCCGTGTCAAAAACACCGAGATCCCAGGTTTAAGATCTGGGTCTGGACGTCTCTGTCTTAAAGGGTTCACAATGGCCGTGTCAGAGACACCGACATTTCAGGTTTAAGATCCAGGTCTGGGTGTCTCTGTCTCTCACGGGGGCTCACAATGGCCGTGTCAGAGACACCGAGATCCCGGGTTTAAGATCTGGGTCTCTCACTCTCAATGGGCTCACAATGGCCGTGTCAGAGACACCGAGATCCCAGGTTTAAGATCTGGGTCTCTCTCAATGGGTTCACAATGGCCGTGTCAGAGACACCGAGATCCCAGGTTTAAGATCTGGGTCTCTCTCAATGGGCTCACAATTGCCGTGTTAGAGACACCGATGACCTGGGTTTAAGATCTGGGTCTGGGTGTCTCTCTCTCACATGGGGGTTCACAATGGCCGTGTCAGAGACACCGATGACCTGGGTTTAAGATCCGGGTCTGGGTGTCTCTGTCTCTCACATGGGGGTTCACAGTTGCCGTGTCAATAGGCGCCACAATGGCTGTGTTCCATTTTTTCACAGGAGCCGGAGTCATAGGTGGCATGAGACACGATATGTACACAGACATGGGTTGAATGTATGCGTGGTGTACGTACGTGTCTGTGTGTGCATGTGTTACTGAGTGGGGAGCGGTAGTGTAGTGGTTAGCGCTACGCTGCGCTATAAACCTGGCGACCCGGGTTCGATTCCCGCTCACGGCCAACACCCAGTGACGATTATCTGAACCGGTCCCGGGCCTCCCCTAGGTTGACTCAGCCTCAAATGAGTACCTGGTGCGGTGTGTAAACATCGCCACTGAGGAGACAAAGGTGGTCGGGCGTGGTGCTGGCCACCCACCCCCTCGTGTGCCGTTACCGGCCTTCATAGGTGCTCGCTAACAGCACTTGCCCCTACAGTCTGTTAAGGCTACATGGGGGATCTTTGTCTTTGTATGTACTGTGTGTGTATCAGTGTGTGTGTATCAGTGTGTGTGTATCAGTGTGTGTGTGTGTATCAGTGTGTGTCTGTGTGTGTATATCAGTGTGTGTCTGTGTGTGTATATCAGTGTGTGTATCAGTGTCTGTGTGTATCAGTGTGTATCAGTGTGTGTATCAGTGTGTGTATCAGTGTGTGTATATCAGTGTGTGTGTATCAGTGTGTATCAGTGTGTATCAGTGTGTGTATATCAGTGTGTGTGTATCAGTGTCTGTGTATCAGTGTGTGTCTGTGTGTGTATATCAGTGTGTGTGTGTCTGTGTGTGTATATCAGTGTGTGTATATCAGTGTGTGTATATCAGTGTGTGTATATCAGTGTGTGTATCAGTGTGTGTCTGTGTGTGTATATCAGTGTGTGTGTGTCTGTGTGTGTATATCAGTGTGTGTATATCAGTGTGTGTATATCAGTGTGTGTATATCAGTGTGTGTATCAGTGTGTGTGTCTGTGTGTGTGTCTGTGTGCGCATATCAGTGTGTGTATATCAGTGTGTGTGTCTGTGTGTGTATATCAGTGTGTGTATATCAGTGTGTGTGTCTGTGTGTATATATCAGTGTGTGTATATCAGTGTGTGTATATCAGTGTGTGTATATCAGTGTGTGTATATCAGTGTGTGTATATCTGTGTGTGTATCAGTGTGTGTGTATCTGTGTGTATCTGTGTGTGTGTATCAACTCTGGGTTCTCTGTTCTCTGTTCATCTCCGAAGTGATCCTCGCTCTCAGCGCCAGCTCCGTTCGCTCGTCCAGCCGACAGCGCTGAGCCAGCAGGGAGGCTAGCTCCCCTGGGTCGTCCCCCTGAGACACACGGAGACACAGAGACGTGTGGGGACACACAGAGACACACACAGAGACAGAGACACACACAGAGACAGAGACACACACAGAGACAGAGACACACACAGAGACAGAGACACACACAGAGACACACACAGAGACACACACAGAGACACACACAGAGACGTGTGGGGACACAGAGAGACACACACAGAGACAGAGACACACACAGAGACAGAGACACACACAGAGACACACACAGAGACAGAGACACACACAGAGACACACACAGAGACACACACAGAGACACACACAGAGATGTGTAGGGACACACAGAGACACACACAGAGACATAGACACACACAGAGACACACACAGAGACACACACAGAGACGTGTGGGGACACACAGAGACACACACAGAGACAGACACACACAGAGACAGAGACACACACAGAGACACCAGAGAGACACACACAGAGACACACACAGAGATGTGTAGGGACACACAGAGACACACACAGAGACAGAGACACACACAGAGACACACACAGAGACAGAGACACACACAGAGATGTGTAGGGACACACAGAGACACACACAGAGACACCCACAGAGACACACACAGAGACACACACAGAGACACACACACACAGAGACACACACACAGAGACAGAGACACCCACAGAGACACACACAGAGACACACACAGAGACACACACACACAGAGACAGAGACACACACAGAGACACAACAACAACCGCCATTTGCCACTAAGTGGCGGTGACGTCACCACGACGCTTGTGCCAGGCTATGTGCACCCTGAGGCCACGTGAAGTGTCGAACGCCCGCTGGCAGGAGGTCACGGGGCAGACCCAGGTGCCACGGGTCGACTGACTGAGATGACTGGCTGATGCACCACCTGTGCCCCCTACTGTGCCAACCTGCTGTGCTTTAGCCACCCGGCGCTCCGCTCGTTGTTCTGAGCGTCGCTCCTCCGCCCTCCGTTGTTGTTGGAGGGCGACTGCCTCCAACTGCCCAGTAGCATCCTTCACGAGCCTCCTCCACAGAGGCCGATCTTGACACCGCTGGTACCAGTCATCGGCAAGTCCACTCAGCTCCACGTCCTCCTGTACCACATCACTCCATCTCTTCTCTAGCCCATGCCGCGCCCGCTTAGCCCCCTCAATCCGGCCAAACAAAAGCTGTTTCGGCATGCGGTGGCTGGGCATGCGGGCTACATGACCCAGCCATCGCAGCCTTGCCTGCCGGAGGAGCTCACCGATGGGACCCTGCCCAGATCTTTCAAGGATTTGTGAGCTCCTCACACAATCCAGTCTGGTTAAACCCAGGATGGATCGTAGGCAGGCCAGCCTAAATGTTTCTAACCGGCGAAGATGTTCCATTAGGGGGGTCCACGTTTCGCAAGCGTAGAGAAGGGAGGGAATGACCGTGGCCGAGAAGACCTGAAGCTTAGTGCGGAGCGACAGACCAGGTAGCTTCCACACAGCGTTACGCAACCGATGAAAAGATATTGCCGCTCGACTGATTCGGAGTGAGACCTCTGCTGTTAAACTGGAGCCAGTCATAAGCACACTGCCCAGGTATGGGAAACTCTCCACTCTCTCCACAACTGCCCCATCACCGATTGGGAGTTGTGGGGGTGGAGTGTCCGATGGTACAAAATACCCAGGCAGGTGCTTAGTTTTGGTGGGGCTGATGGTAAGGCCCCACCTCTTAGTGGCACGCTCCAGTCTCAGCAGCAGCGTCTCCAACTCCTCCTCTGACCGCACCCGGGCATCGATCAGCCTCCCTTTATGTCTGTACCATATGGAGATTCTCCCGGTACAGCTATTGAAGGCTTCACGAACTACGTGGTCAAAATAGATGTTAAATAATGTGGGAGCCAGAGGACATCCGTGTCGCACCCCAAGGTGTACAGGGAATGGCTCTGACTCCAGGCGACGTAGTTTTACCCGGGTCCGCTCACCATCATGAAGGTCCTTAATGATCGTGAGCAGAGGGTCAGGTACTCCAAAAGCACGAAGAATGACCCTGAGCCCAGGCCTACTGATGGTATCATAGGCCTTGACCAGGTCAATAAAGCAGAGATGTAGGTCTTGTTGGAATTCCATACACCTCTGCTGTAGCAGACGGACAGAAAATATGGCATCTGTGCAGGACCGCTCTTTCCTGAAACCGCATTGGGGCTCCGCAAGCCTCTCCTCAGCGTGCCTGGCAAGGCGATGCTGAATAAACCTTGCCAGGACCTTTCCCGGCACACTGAGGAGTGAGATGCCCCTGTAGTTGTTACAGTCTGTGCGGTCCCCCTTCTTAAAAAGGGGGACCACCAGGGCATCCTTCCAATCCTGCGGAACCCGTCCAGTGGTCCAGACTGTTGTTATGATGTCATATAGGGCAGTCTGTGCACAAACGCCACCCTCCCTCAGCATTTCGCTTGGGAGATCATCTCTGCCCGCTGCCTTTCCTGGTCTCAGACTCCGGATCGCCTTCAGTACTTCCTCAACAGATGGCACCTCAGCAAGCCACTCACAGGGGGTGACTTCTTCCAATATTTGAGGCACCGCAGCCTCAGCAGGGTCATCCTCACTTTGTGCCACGATGTTTTCCTGGCTGAGGGATTTTCCCTCCCCCAGGACCTCACAGAAATGCTCAGCAAATCTGCAAACCTGTTCCTGGGGGTCGGAGATTGGATCACCGTTTTTCCCCCTAATGATGGTAATAGGTGTGGCGCTGCAGGTTACCTTTTTGATGGAGTTAAATAGAGATTTGTGATCACGGGCCACTGAGGCAGACTCCATCTCCTCAGCAACCCGCGACCACCACCCATCCTTGCAGCACCTCACGGCTCTCCGAACCTCCGAGCGAAGGCTGCGGTAAGCCTCCTCATTCTATGACGTGGAATTCCACGTCATTCTATGACGTGGAATTCTGTAGCCGATGACAGTGGGCCTGTTGCTTTTTCTCAACCATCCTGAACACCTCCTCTGTCAGCCAGGGTCTCTGGGGAGGTCTGGACCGCGTACCCAAAGGAGCCATTGCAGCTGCATGAGTAACAGTCCTAAACCTCACCCATTTACCCTCGACATCAGGAGGAGTCGGGGACAATGCCAATCCCAGCCGCAAGCGATGATGAAATTCTCGCTTGCAACTTTCATCAGATAACTGGGACCAGGCCACTTTAGGTCGGAATGGGGTCCTGGGTGTACACCCACCACCGGAGTGGAAGAATGGCAGGCGCATCTTTCAGATGACTAGTCGATGGTCAGAGGGCAGATCAGCTCCACGGTAGGTCCTGGTGTCAAGGACATGGGCTCGCATCCGCTGGTCCGTCACTATGTAGTCCAGCAGATGTTCTTGCTTGGACCCGGCATGCATCCATGATGTTGTGTGGATGCGCCGATGCCGGAACAGCGTGTTGGTAATTACAAGCCCATGGGCTGCACAAAAATCTAGCAGCCTCCTACCGTTGTTATTCAGCTGATCTGGCCCATGCCCTCCAATCACTCCAGACCAGGTGCCAGTATCAAGACCAACTCGGGCATTGAAGTCACCCAACATGATGACTCTATCCCGAGGGGTCACTTTAGCCAGCACCTGTGACAGGAGGTCATAGAAGACATCTGACTCATCGGCTTTGCCTGCATCCCTCCACGGATGTTCATCTTCGATGGGGGCATAAGTAACCACGACCACCATTCCTCGCCTCCGGTTGATGGGAAGGCGAGCCCAAAGTAGCCTGGGGCTTACAGCTTCCCACACCTCACTGCCACGCTCCCACGCCCCCTTCATTATTTTGTTCAAAAGAAGAGCCACACCCTGTTGTTTGGCAGTCTGCTGCCCCGAGTAGAGGACTGTCCACCCCTCATGGTGGCAGGAGCCAGAGCCGGTCCACCGGACCTCCTGAATGCCGCATAGATCCAGGCGGTACCGGTCCAGCTCCCGACAGAGGAGTGGCAGCCTCTCCTCCGCAGTGAGCGTTCGAACATTCCACGTGGCCACCCGTAGTGGCTTTGCGTTGTTTCTGGAGAAGCCCCGAGGGTAGATATTCAATCTCCTGGCTCCGCCAATTGGGGTTTGGCCAGGAGACGTCATAGACGCCTGGCTCCCCGGGGCCTCCGGCACAAGCTTATTAGTTACATATTTCAGTTTAACTCATGGTTTCGTGGTAATTAATTGAAGGTGGAGGGGTTACCAGCCCCTCGCACCCGTCCAGAGCCCCCGTTTAGCCCCTGTGGTGGACACATATGCCATGAGGGGAGGAGCCAATCAAAATTGGATCTCCCCCCACAGCACTGTCCACGACAGAGTTGCCCGTCCGGCACTGCGAGGAGGTAGGGGGTTGTTTTGCCGGATTCACAGAGACACACACAGAGACAGAGACACACACAGAGATGTGTAAGGACACACAGAGACACACACAGAGACAGAGACACACACAGAGACACACACAGAGACAGAGACACACACAGAGACACACACACAGAGACACGCACACAGACACACACAAAGACTCAGACACAGAGACACGCACAGAGGCACGCACAGAGACTCAGACAGACTCACACAGAGACTCAGACACAGAGACACGCACAGAGACACGCACAGAGACACGCACAGAGACTCAGACAGACTCGCACAGAGACACACACAGCGACACGCACAGAGACACACACAGAGACACACACAGAGACACGCACAGAGAAACGCACAGAGACACGCACAGAGACACGCACAGAGACACGCACAGAGACACACACAGAGACACACAAAGACACACACAGAGACACTCACAGAGACACACACAGAGACATACGCAGAGACACACACAGAGACACACACAGAGACACAGACACACACACAGAGACACACACAGAGACACACACAGACACACACAGAGACACACACAGAGACACACACAGACACACACACAGACACACACAGTGACACACACAGAGACACACACAGACACACACAGAGACTCACACAGAGACACACACAGAGACACACACAGACACACACACAGACACACACAGAGACACACACAGACACACACAGAGACACACACAGAGACACACAGACACACACACACAGAGACACACACAGAGACACACACAGACACACACAGAGACACACACAGAGACACACAGACACACACACAGAGACACACACAGAGACACACACAGAGACACACACAGAGACACACACAGAGACACACAGACACACACACACAGAGACGTGGGGACACACACAGAGGAGCGGTTGGGGTGAGCGGTGGGGTGAGCGGTGGGGTGAGCGGTGGGGTGAGCGGTGGGGCGAGCGGTGGGGCGAGCGGTTGGGGCGAGCGGTTGGGGCGAGCGGTTGGGGCGAGCGGTGGGGCGAGCGGTGGGGTGAGCGGTGGGGTGAGCGGTGGGGTGAGCGGTGGGGTGAGCGGTGGGGTGAGCGGTTGGGGTGAGCGGTTGCGGTGAGCGGTGCTCGTTACTGGGTTCACGATGAGCGATGTCACAGAGCCCCAGTCGTCCTCAAACTCCAGCCGGAACCTCCCATTGGCTGACGCAGCCCTCCGCTCGCTCAATGCCGGCCTCTGATTGGCCGCCCCTGTTGCTCTGTGCTCCGTTGGCGCCGGCTTCCGATTGGTTGAATCCCGGCCGTGCTCCCCCGACGCCGGCCCCCCGTTGGCCGATGCCATGTGCCGACTCGACTCTGCCTTCCGATTGGCCTGTGCCGCTGCGTGCTCCGCCAAGGCCCGCCTCCGGTTCGCCTCTGGTCTCCGATTGGCCGAATCTCGTCCACGTTCCGCCAATGCCGGCTCCCGATTGGTCGCGTCCCGCCGCCCGTGCCCGTCCGGCGACCCGTCGCTCCGATTGGCCGCCCCGGGCCTCCGGTCGGGCGACGCCGCTCTCCGATTGGCCGCCCCTTGCCTCCGGTCGGGCGACGCCGCTCTCCCATTGGCTGATGCCGGGCCTGGAAGCTCCTCCTCCTCCTCCTCTTCGCTGTCTCCGGGGTCCTCGCTGGCTTCACCGCCCCCTGCAATAGAGGGCAGCCGGAGAGGAACACCTTAGGTCTCTCTCTCATCATCATCACCACGGTGGCTGAGATGTTGACTACCTCGCCTGGTACACAGGAGGTCGTGGGTTCAATCCCAGACCCTGAGAGATGTTGACTACCTCGCCTGGTCGACAGGAGGTCGTGGGTTCAATCCCAGACCCTGAGAGATGTTGACTACCTCGCCTGGTACACAGGCGGTCGTGGGTCCAATCCCAGACCCTGAGAGACGTTGACTACCTCGCCTGGCACACAGGAGGTCGTGGGTCCAATCCCAGACCCTGAGAGATGTTGACTACCTCGCCTGGTACACAGGAGGTCGTGGGTTCAATCCCAGACCCTGAGAGATGTTGACTACCTCGCCTGGTACACAGGAGGTCGTGGGTTCAATCCCAGACCCTGAGAGATGTTGACTACCTCGCCTGGTACACAGGCGGTCGTGGGTCCAATCCCAGACCCTGAGAGACGTTGACTACCTCGCTTGGCACACAGGAGGTCGTGGGTCCAATCCCAGACCCTGAGAGATGTTGACTACCTCGCCTGGTACACAGGAGGTCGTGGGTTCAATCCCAGACCCTGAGAGATGTTGACTACCTCGCCTGGTACACAGGAGGTCGTGGGTCCAATCCCAGACCCTGAGAGACGTTGACTACCTCGCCTGGCACACAGGAGGTCGGGGGTCTAGTCATGACTCTGACACCTGCTGGCTGCTGCTGTGTATTTGGAGTCTGCGTCTCTCTCTCATCATAATTATCATCACGGTGGCTGAGATGTTGACTACCTCGCCTGGTACACAGGAGGTCGTGGGTTCAATCCCAGACCCTGAGAGATGTTGACTACCTCGCCTGGTGCACAGGAGCGCGTGGGTCCAGTCATGACTCCGACGCCTGCTGTTGTATATTTGGAGTCTGCGTCTCTCTCTCTCCCTCCCCGTGGTGGTGGTGGTGGTCACTGCTTAGGGATTTGTTCCTCCGGATCTCACCTCGACATTTAGAATTGACGTCCTCTGCGCGTCCAGAGTGATTTGGCCGAGCTGCTGCTGTGAATGTCCACACGGTGGTGGTGGTGATGGTGATGATGATATCACCGACGCGCGATGGCCAGGCACAGCCAATCAAATGCTAATTTTTATGCTAATTCCTTTGTGAAGGCACCTTGTTTCCTCGCACACAGCTTAAAGGTCCGCGCTCTGAGCTTGGCTGTGTTTCACTCCAGCGCTGTCCTCGAGACAGCCTGATCCCTTCACCTGATGAAGGCCGCTTGTGTTATGGCCGAAACGTCGTGATTTTTTTCGTTTTATTTTTTACCTACTACGTGACTTTACCGAATAGAACCAAAGAGTATGGATCCTTGCAGTCACGAAAGCTTTAAATCTGGTATTCATATTCTTGGGTTCTTTCGGTAAAGGTGGATTCTGGCTTAGCCATCATTGGAAGGATTTGATAAACCATCGCGGGTCTTAATTGATTGTCCACGCTTACGATGGCTTTCAGACCGCATCCATTATTTTTCGTCTCCCCCCCTCCTCTTTTCCGAACATAGATGGGCTCATTATCAGACCTCCTTTGCCAGAAACAAGATATAGGAATAGGTTTTTACCCTTTTAACTGGCACAAAAAACTGACACCTTCATTCAAGGCATCGTGTTTGCAATAACCACAACACAAGCAGTCAAAATGCAAACAAAAGAGACAACTCTGATAATAATATTGGCACTGTCCTTGAATTTGATTGGTCCACACCCGAGACGGCTTTTCTTAGAGCCCTTTAGTCTCTCCACTGGTGTTGGACCAGAAAACGCCATGTGGCGTACAACTCAAAAACAGCGCACTATCAGAGTATTGAGGGCTCGGGGTGAGCATTTACATTATGAGACCTCCTTTGCCAGTAACAAGATATAGGAATAGGTTTTTACCCTTTTAACTGGCACAAAAACTGACACCTTTATTCTAAAGAAAGCCGTCTCGGGTGTGGACCAATCAAATTCAAGGACAGTGCCAATATTATCATCGGAGCTGTCTCTTTTTGTTTGCATTTTGACTGCTTGTGTTGTAAGTTATCGCAAACACGACGCCTTGAATAAAGGTGTCAGTTTTTGTTGTGCCAGTTAAAAGGGTAAAAACCCATTCCTACACCTCGAGTCACTCACAGAGTCAACGCCGCCCACAAGGGATAAGCACCCATGTGGAGGAGCGCGTGCGGGAATTGTGTTCGACGTCATGGACCCCCGGGGTCTCGTAGCCGGAGTCTACTAAAGGTCGGGAGCGGGTGGAACGGGGGAGCCGGAGTGCAAGGGGGTTAGACGACTAGGGGAGAACCCAGTGGGGACCTAGCCCGGGACCCCTAACCCCCGGGAACGTTGTTGATTCGGAAGCTTTCGCGACTTGCAGGGATTCATGATGTTGGTTCGTTCGGCAAAGTCACCGCCAGCGTAGGAGAAGGGAAGCGATGGAATAATTTAAACGAGAACACGTCGAAAGCGGGAGAAATTCTCATTCATATTCTTAGCTCTTTCGGTAAGGTCACGTTGAAGGGAAACAATGAAGTAATGAAATATTACGTAAAAATTCTCGACTGTACAAGTCGCAGTCGAAACGTCGTGGGAATTTTATTGTTTGATATATTTTTGTTATTATTTTATTGGTAGTGGTGTTGCTGGTGTTGGTAGTGGTGGTAGTGGTAGTGGTGGTAGTGGTGGTAGTGGTAGTAGTAGTGGTGGTAGTGGTGGTAGTGGTGGTTGTGGTGGTGGTAGTGTTGGTGGTGGTAGTGGTGGTAGTGGTAGTGGTGGTAGTGGTGGTAGTAGTAGTGGTAGTAGTAGTGGTGGTAGTGGTGGTTGTGGTGGTGGTAGTGGTGGTAGTGGTGGTGGTGGTAGTGGTGGTAGTGGTGGTAGTGGTGGTAGTGGTAGTGGTGGTAGTGGTAGTGGTGGTGGTGGTAGTGTTGGTAGTGGTGGTAGTGGTGGTAGTGGTAGTAGTGGTGGTAGTGGTAGTAGTGGTGGTAGTGGTGGTAGTGGAAGTAGTGGTAGTGGTGGTAGTGGTAGTAGTGGTAGTGGTGGTAGTGGTGGTAGTGGTGGTAATGGTGGTAGTGTTGGTAGTGGTATTAGTGGTAGTAGTGGTAGTAGTAGTGGTGGTAGTGGTGGTAGTAGTAGTGGTGGTAGTGGTAGTGGTGGTAGTAGTGGTAGTGGTGGTAGTGGTGGTAGTGGTGGTAGTGGTGGGAGTGGTAGTAGTGGTAGTAGTGGTAGTGGTGGTAGTGGTGGTATAGTAGTGGTGGTAGTGGTAGTAGTAGTGGTGGTAGTGGTGGTAGTGGTAGTAGTAGTGGTATAGTAGTGGTGGTAGTGGTAGTAGTAGTGGTGGTAGTGGTGGTATAGTAGTGGTGGTAGTGGTGGTAGTAGTAGTGGTAGTAGTGGTAGTAGTGGTGGTAGTGATGGTAGTAGTGCTAGTGGTAGTAGTGGTAGTGGTAGTACTAGTGGTGGTAGTGGGGGTAGTGGTGGTAGTGGTAGTAGTGGTGGTAGTGGTAGTGATGGTAGTGATAGTAGTGGTAGTAGTGGTAGTAGTGATAGTAGTAGTGATAGTAGTGGTAGTAGTGATAGTAGTAGTGATTGTAGTGGTAGTAGTGGTAGTAGTGATAGTAGTGGTGGTAGTTATAGTAGTAGTGATAGTAGTGGTAGTAGTGGTGGTAGTGATAGTAGTAGTGATAGTAGTGGTAGTAGTGGTGGTAGTGATAGTAGTAGTGATAGTAGTGGTGGTAGTGATAGTAGTGGTAGTAGTGATAGTAGTGGTAATAGTGGTGGTAGTGATAGTAGTAGTGATAGTAGTGGTAGTATTGGTAGTAGTGATAGTAGTGGTAGTAGTGGTGGTAGTGATAGTAGTAGTGATAGTAGTAGTGGTAGTAGTGATAGTAGTAGTGGTAGTAGTGGTAGTATTGATAGTAGTAGTGGTAGTAGTAGTGGTGGTAGTGATAGTAGTAGTGATAGTAGTGGTAGTAGTGGTGGTAGTGATAGTAGTAGTGATAGTGTTAGTAGTAGTGGTAGTGTTAGTAGTAGTGGTAGTGTTAGCAGTAGTGGTAGTGTTAGTAGTAGTGGTAGTGTTAGTAGTAGTGGTAGTGTTAGCAGTAGTGGTAGTGTTAGTAGTAGTGGTACTGTTAGCAGTAGTGGTAGTGTTAGTAGTAGTGGTAGTGTTAGTAGTAGTAGTAGTGTTAGTAGTAGTGGTAGTGTTAGCAGTAGTGGTAGTGTTAGTAGTAGTGGTAGAAGTGGTAGTGTTAGTAGTAGTGGTAGTGTTAGTAGTGGTAGTAGTAGTAGTGTTAGTAGTAGTGGTAGTGTTAGTAGTAGTGGTAGTGTTAGTAGAAGTGGTAGTGTTAGTAGTAGTGGTAGTAGTGGTAGAAGTGGTAGTGTTAGTAGTAGTGTTAGTAGTAGTGGTAGAAGTGGTAGTGTTAGTAGTAGTGGTAGTGTTAGTAGTGGTAGTAGTAGTAGTGTTAGTAGTAGTGGTAGTGTTAGTAGTAGTGGTAGTGTTAGTAGAAGTGGTAGTGTTAGTAGTAGTGGTAGTAGTGGTAGAAGTGGTAGTGTTAGTAGTAGTGGTAGTGTTAGTAGTAGTGGTAGTAGTGATAGTGATGGTAGTGTTAGTAGTAGTGGTAGTAGTGATGGTGATGGTAGTGTTAGTAGTAGTGATAGTGTTAGTAGTGATAGTGGTAGTAGTGATAGTGATGGTAGTGTTAGTAGTAGTGATAGTAGTGATAGTGATGGTAGTGTTAGTAGTAGTGATAGTGATGGTAGTGTTAGTAGTAGTGATGGTAGTGTTAGTAGTGATAGTGATAGTAGTAGTGGTAGTAGTGATAGTGATAGTAGTGATGGTGATGGTAGTGATGGTGATAGTAGTGTTAGTAGTAGTGTTAGTAGTGGTAGTGATAGTAGTGATGGTGTTGTTGTTGAACTCACCGGAGCGGCGTGGCGGCTGGTAGACCCTCTGGTCTGGCCGCCGTGGCCGTGTTGGTGCCGGAGTTCGTCTCTGCCTGTGGCCCCCGCGAGCCTCCCGGATCTCCCGGTCGTAGTCGTCCCTACACGGTGGACAACAACAACAGCAGCAGTAGCAGCAGTAGTAGCAGTAGTAGCAGCAGTAGTAGTAGCAGTAGTAGTAGTAGCAGCAGTAGTAGCAGTAGTAGCAGCAGTAGTAGCAGTAGTAGTAGTAGCAGCAGTAGTAGTAGCAGTAGTAGCAGTAGTAGTAACAGTAGTAGTAGTAGCAGCAGTAGTAGTAGCAGTAGTAGCAGTAGTAGTAACAGTAGTAGTAGCAGCAGTAGCAGCAGTAGTAGTAACAGCAGCAGTAGTAGCAGTAGCAGCAGTAGTAGTAGCAGTAGTAGCAGTAGCAGCAGTAGTAGTAGCAGCAGTAGCAGCAGTAGTAGTAACAGCAGCAGCAGTAGTAGTAGTAGCAGTAGTAGTAGTAGTAGCAGTAGTAGTAGTAGCAGTAGTAGTAGCAGCAGCAGTAGTAGTAGCAGTAGTAGCAGTAGCAGCAGTAGTAGTAGCAGCAGTAGCAGCAGTAGTAGTAGCAGCAGTAGCAGTAGTAGCAGTAGTAGTAGTAGCAGCAGCAGCAGTAGTAGTAGTAGCAGTAGTAGTAGTAGCAGCAGTAGTAGTAGTAGCAGCAGTAGTAGTAGCAGTAGCAGCAGTAGTAGCAGTAGTAGCAGCAGTAGTAGTAGTAGCAGCAGCAGTAGTAGCAGTAGCAGCAGTAGTAGCAGCAGTAGTAGTAGCAGAAGTAGCAGCAGCACTAGTAGTAGCAGTAGTAGTAGCAGCAGTAGCAGCAGCAGTAGTAGTAGTAGCAGCAGTAGCAGTAGTAGCAGCAGTAGTAGAAGCAGCAGTAGCAGCAGCAGTAGTAGTAGCAGCAGTAGCAGCAGCAGTAGCAGCAGTAGCAGCCATATCGTGATAGCAGTAGCAGCAATAATAACAATAGCATTGTTAGTAGCGAAAATATCATCAGCAGCAGTAATAATATCTTTATCAGCATAAATGATATCATCAGCAGTAGCAGCATTAATATCATCATCAGCAGCAATATCATTATCAGCAACATCATCAGCAGCAGCAATAATATCATTAAATGATATCATCAGCAGCAGCAATAACATCATTAACAGCAGCAGAATCACTTGCAGATGAGACTCAACAAGTTCAACAAAATAATGTTTTTGTTTAAGGTTGCATCCGATTCAAGAGGGCGAATGGCTCACAGGGCTATACCAAATAAATGCAACTGAACCAACAATCCTGGACTGTAAACGATGTTTATATCAGCTGGTGTAATGCCCCACTTTGCTGCTGTTGAGTAGATGTTGTGTATCAGAAGCGACCTGCCCATCACACGCTGCGATAGCAGCTCAACCACGTGGCTGATATCAGCATCATCGTCATCATCACCACCACGTGGACATTTACAGCAGCAGCTAAACACAGAGACATATAGAGACCCACAGTGACCCATAGAGACCCGCAGATAGCCCTAGAGACCCATACTCATAGAGACCCACAGAGACCCATAGAGACCCGCAGATAGCCCTAGAGACCCATATTCATAGAGACCCACAGGCACTCAATACTCACAGAGACCCAGACAGACCCACAGAGACCCAGAGACACACAGAGACCCATAGAGACCCACAGAGACCCATACTCTGAGAGACCCACAGAGACCCATACTCTGAGAGACCCACAGAGACCCATACTCTGAGAGACCCACAGGCACTCAATACTCACAGAGACCCATAGAGACACACAGAGACCCAGAGACACACAGAGACCCAGAGACACACAGAGACCCATAGAGACCCACAGAGACCCATACTCTGAGAGACCCACAGAGACCCATACTCTGAGAGACCCACAGGCACTCAATACTCACAGAGACCCATAGAGACACACAGAGACCCAGAGACACACAGAGACCCAGAGACACACAGAGACCCATAGAGACCCACAGAGACCCATACTCTGAGAGACCCACAGAGACCCATACTCTGAGAGACCCACAGGCACTCAATACTCACAGAGACCCATAGAGACACACAGAGACCCAGAGACACACAGAGACCCAGAGACACACAGAGACCCATAGAGACCCACAGAGACCCACAGAGACCCGCAGATAGCCCTAGAGACCCATACTCATAGAGACCCACAGGCACTCAATACTCACAGAGACCCAGACAGACCCACAGAGACCCATAGAGACCCACAGAGACCCACATAGACCCATGCAGACCCATAGAGACCCAAAGAGACCCATAGACACCTAGAGACACACAGATACCCATACAGGCACACAAAGAACCACAGAGACACAGAGACACCCACATATACCTACCGATTGTCATGGTTGGCTTTGCACGGTGTCTGTGTGTGTGTATGTCTGTGTGTGTGTGTATGTGTGTGTCTGTGTGTGTCTGTGTGTGTCTGTGTGTATGTAGTCCGGCAAAACAACCCGCTACCTCCTCGCGGTGCCGGACGGGCAACTCTGTCGTGGACAGTGCTGTGGGGGGAGGGCCAATTCCGATTGGCTCCTCCTCTCATGGCGTCTGTGTCCACCACAGTGGCTAAACGGGGGCTCTGGACGGGTGCGAGGGGCTGGTAACCCCTCCACCTTCAATTAATTACCACTAAACCACGAGTTAAACTGAAATATGTAACTAATAAGCTTGTGCCGGAGGCCCCGGGGGGACAGTCGTCTATGACGTCTCCTGGCCAAACCCCAATTGGCGGAGCCAGGAGATTGAATCTCTACCCTCGGGGCTCCTCAAGAAACAACAAAAAGCCACTACGGATGGCCACGTGGAATGTTCGAACGCTCACTGCGGAGGAGAGGCTGCCACTCCTCTGTCGGGAGCTGGACCGGTACCGCCTGGATCTCTATGGCATTCAGGAGGTCCGGTGGACCGGCTCTTGCTCCTGCCACCATGAGGGGTGGACAGTTCTCTACTCGGGGCAGCAGACTGTCAAACAACAGGGAGTGGCTCTTCTTCTGAACAAAAGAATGAAAGGAGCGTGGGAGCGTGGCGGTGAGGTGTGGGAAGCTGTAAGCCCCAGGCTACTTTGGGCTCGCCTTCCCATCAATCGGAGGCGAGGATTGGTGGTCGTGGTTACTTATGCCCCCACCGAAGACGAACATCCGTGGAGGGATGCAGGCAAAGCCGATGAGTCAGATGCCTTCTATGACCTCCTGTCACAGGTGCTGGCTAAAGTGGCCCCTCGGGATAGAGTCATCTTGTTGGGTGACTTCAATGCCCGAGTTGGTCAAGATGCTGGCACCTGGTCTGGAGTGACTGGAGGGCATGGGCCGGATCAGCTCAATAACAACGGTAGGAGGCTGCTAGATTTTTGTGCAGCCCATGGGCTTGTAATTACCAACACGCTGTTCCGGCATCGGCACATCCACACAACATCATGGATGCATGCCGGGTCCAAGCAAGAACATCTGCTGGACTACATAGTGACGGACCAGCGGATGCAAGCCCATGTCCTTGACATCAGGACCTACCGTGGAGCTGATCTGCCCTCTGACCATCGACTTGTCATCTGTAAGAAGCGCCTGCCATTCTTCCGCTCCGGTGGTGGGTGTACACCCAGGACTCCATTCAAACCAAAAGTGGCTTGGTCTCAGTTATCTGATGAAAGTTGCAAGCGAGAATTTCATCATCGCCTGCGGCTGGGGTTGGCATCGTCCCCCACTCCTCCAGATGTCGAGGGTAAATGGGCAAGGTTTAGGACTGTGACTCATGCAGCTGCAATGGCTGCTTTGGGTACGCAGTCCAGACCTCCCCAGAGACCCTGGCTGACAGAGGAGGTGGTCAGGATGGTTGAGAAAAAGCGACAGGCCCACTGTCATCGGCTACAGAATCCCACGTCAGAGAATGAGGAGGCTTACCGCAGCCTTCGCTCGGAGGTTCGGAGAGCCGTGAGGCGCTGCAAGGATGGGTGGTGGTCGCGGGTTGCTGAGGAGATGGAGTCTGCCTCAGTGGCCCACGATCACAAATCTCTATTTAACTCCATCAAAAAAGTAACCTGCAGCGCCACACCTATTACCATCATTAGGGGAAAAAACGGTGATCCAATCTCCGACCCCCAGGAACAGGTTTGCAGATTTGCTGAGCATTTCTGTGAGGTCCTGGGAGAGGGAAAATCCCTCAGCCAGGAAAACATCGTGGCACAAAGTGAGGATGACCCTGCTGAGGCTGCGGTGCCTCAAATATTGGAAGAAGTCACCCCCTGTGAGTGACTGGCTGAGGTGCCATCTGTTGAAGAAGTACTGAAGGCGATCCGGAGTCTGAGACCAGGAAAGGCAGCGGGCAGAGATGATCTCCCAAGCGAAATGCTGAGGGAGGGTGGCGTTTGTGCACAGATTGCCCTATATAACATCATAACAACAGTCTGGACCACTGGAAGGGTTCCGCAGGATTGGAAGGATGCCCTGGTGGTCCCCCTTTTTAAGAAGGGGGACCGCACAGACTGTAACCACTACAGGGGCATCTCACTCCTCAGTGTGCCAGGAAAGGTCCTGGCAAGGATTATTCAACATCGCCTTGCCAGGCACGCTGAGGAGAGGCTTGCGGAGCCCCAATGCAGTTTCAGGAAAGGGCGGTCCTGCACAGATGCCATATTTTCTGTCCGTCTGCTACAGCAGAGGTGTAGGGAATTCCAGCAAGACCTACATCTCTGCTTTATTGACCTGGTCAAGGCCTATGATACCATCAGTAGGCCTGGGCTCTGGGTTGTTCTTCGTGCTTTTGGAGTACCTGACCCTCTGCTCACGATCATTAAGGATCTTCATGATGGTGAGCGGGCCCGGGTAAAACTACGTGGCCGGGAGTCCGAGCCATTCCCTGTACACCTTGGGGTGCGACAGGGATGTCCTCTGGCTCCCACATTATTTAACATCTATTTTGACCACGAAGTTCGTGAAGCCTTCAATAGCTGTCCCGGGGGAATCTCCATTTGGTACAGATATAATGGGAGGCTGATCGATGCCCGGGTGCGGTCAAGGGATGGCTCCCTATTGCTCAACCACGTTATGTATGATGATGATTTGGTAATAGCCGCTCATTCATAGGAGTTGGAGATGCTGCTGCTGAGACTGGAGCGTGCCACTAAGAGATGGGGCCTTACCATCAGCCCCACCAAAACTAAGCACCTGCCTGGGTATTTTGTACCATCGGACACTCCACCCCCACAACTCCCAATCGGTGATGGGGCAGTTGTGGAGAGAGTGGAGAGTTTCCCATACCTGGGAAGTGTGCTTATGACCGGCTCCAGTTTAACAGCAGAGGTCTCACTCCCAATCAGTCGAGCGGCATTATCTTTTCATCGGTTGCGTAACGCTGTGTGGAAGCTACCTGGTCTGTCGCTCCACACTAAGCTTCAGGTCTTCTCGGCCACGGTCAATCCCTCCCTTCTCTACGCTTGCGAAACGTGGACCGCCCTAATGGAACATCTTCGCCGGTTAGACACATTTAGGCTAGCCTGGGTTAAACCAGGCTGGATTGTGCGAGGAGCTCACAAATCCTTGAAAGATCTGGGCAAGGTCCTATCGGCGAGCTCCTCCGGCGGGCAAGGCTGCGATGGCTGGGTCATGTAGCCCGCATGCCCAGCCACCGCATGCCGAAACAGCTTTTGTTCGGCCGGATCGAGGGGGCTAAACGGGCGTGGCACGGGCTAGAGAAGAGATGGAGTGATGTGGTACAGGAGGCACGGGGCTAGAGCAGAGATGGAGTGATGTGGTACAGGAGGCACAGGCTAGAGCAGAGATGGAGTGATGTGGTACAGGAGGACGTGGAGCTGAGTGGACTTGCCGATGACTGGTACCAGCGGTGTCAAGATCGGTCTCTGTTGAGGAGGCTCGTGAAGGACGCTACTGGGCAATTGGAGGCAGTCGCCCTCCAACAACAACGGAGGGCGGAGGAGCGACGCTCACAACGAGCGGAGCGCCGGGTGGCTAAAGCACAGCAGGTTGGCACAGTAGGAGGCACAGGTGGTGCATCAGCCAGTCATCTCAGTCATCTCAGTCAGTCGACCCATGGCACCTGCTGGGTCTGCCCCGTGACCTCCTGCCAGCGGGCGTTCGACACTTCACGTGGCCTCAGGGTGCACATAGCCTGGTACAAGCGTCGTGGTGACGTCACCGCCATTTAGTGGCGAATGGCGGTTGTTGTTGTTGTTTGTGTATGTCTGTGTGTGTGTCTGTGTGTGTATATGTGTCTGTGTATGTGTCTGTGTGTGTGTCTGTGTATGTGTCTGTGTGTGTGTCAGTGTGTGTCTGTACAGTGTGTGTATCTGTGTGTATGTGTGTGTGTCTGTGTGTGTGTCTGTGTGTGTATGTGTCTGTGTATGTGTCTGTGTGTGTGTCTGTGTGTCTGTGTATGTGTCCGTGTGTGTGTCTAACTGTGTGTCTAACTGTGTGTCTGTGTGTGTATCTGTGTGTATGTGTGTGTCTGTGTGTGTGTATGTGTCTGTGTGTGTCTGTTGGAGACGCTGCTGCTGAGACTGGAGCGTGCCACTAAGAGGTGGGGCCTTACCATCAGCCCCACCAAAACTAAGCACCTGCCTGGGTATTTTGTACCATCGGACACTCCACCCCCACAACTCCCAATCGGTGATGGGGCAGTTGTGGAGAGAGTGGAGAGTTTCCCATACCTGGGCAGTGCGCTTATGACTGGCTCCAGTTTAACAGCAGAGGTCTCACTCCGAATCAGTCGAGCGGCAATATATTTTCATCGGTTGCGTAACGCTGTGTGGAAGCTACCTGGTCTGTCGCTCCGCACTAAGCTTCAGGTCTGCTCGGCCACGGTCATTCCCTCCCTTCTCTACGCTTGCGAAACGTGGACCCCCCTAATGGAACATCTTCGCCGGTTAGAAACATTTAGGCTGGCCTGCCTACGATCCATCCTGGGTTTAACCAGACTGGATTGTGTGAGGAGCTCACAAATCCTTGAAAGATCTGGGCAGGGTCCCATCGGTGAGCTCCTCCGGCAGGCAAGGCTGCGATGGCTGGGTCATGTAGCCCGCATGCCCAGCCACCGCATGCCGAAGCAGCTTTTGTTTGGCCGGATTGAGGGGGCTAAGCGGGCGCGGCACGGGCTAGAGAAGAGATGGAGTGATGTGGTACAGGAGGACGTGGAGCTGAGTGGACTTGCCGATGACTGGTACCAGCGGTGTCAAGATCGGCCTCTGTGGAGGAGGCTCGTGAAGGACGCTGCTGGGCAGTTGGAGGCAGTCGCCCTCCAACAACAACGGAGAGCGGAGGAGCGACGCTCACAACAACGAGCGGAGCGCCGGGTGGCTAAAGCACAGCAGGTTGGCACAGTAGGGGGCACAGGTGGTGCATCAGCCAGTCATCTCAGTCAGTCGACCCGTGGCACCTGCTGGGTCTGCCCAGTGACCTCCTGCCAGCGGGCGTTCGACACTTCACGTGGCCTCACGGTGCACATAGCCTGGCACAAGCGTCGTGGTGACGTCACCGCCACTTAGTGGCGAATGGCGGTTGTTGTTGTGTGTGTCTGTGTGTATGTGTCTGTGTGTGTGTCTGTGTGTGTCTGTGTGTGTGTCTCTGTGAGTCTCTGTGTGTGGGGAGCGGTAGTGTAGCGGTTAGCGCTACGCTGCGCTATGAACCTGGCGACCCGGGTTCGATTCCCGCTCACGGCCAACATCAGTGACGATTATCTGAACCGGTCCCGGGCCTCCCCTAGGTCGACTCAGCCTCAAATGAGTACCTGGTGCGGTGTGTAAACATCGCCACTGGGGAGACAAAGGTGGTCGGGCGTGGCGCTGGCCACCCACCCCCTCGTGTACCGATCCGGCCTTCATAGGTGCTCGCTAACAGCACTTGCCCCTACAGTCTGTTACAGGCTATACGGGGGATCTTTTTTTGTGTCTGTGTGTGTGTCTGTGTGTGTGTATCTGTGTGTGTGTGTCTGTGTGTGTGTGTATATGTGTGTGTGTCTGTGTGTGTCTGTGTGTGTCTGTCTGTCTGTCTGTGTGTCTGTGTATCTGTGTCTATGTGTGTGTGTGTCTGTGTGTCTGTCTGTGTGTCTGTGTGTGTCTGTGTGTGTATATGTGTGTCTGTGTATCTGTGTGTGTGTGTCTGTCTGTGTGTCTGTGTGTGTGTCTGTTTGTGTGTCTGTGTGTGTCTGTGTGTGTTTCTGTCTGTGTGTCTGTGTGTGTGTCTGTGTGTGTCTGTGTGTGTGTCTGTACAGTGTGTGTGTCTGTACAGTGTGTGTGTTGAGAGAGAGAGACAAAGGCGGCCGGGATCCGAGGTGGTGGAGGTTCTTCACCAACCTGGCGATTTGATTTCTCCGGATGTGATGAACGAATCCGTGCTGCATGTCCAGGCGACTCGTCTTTGGCTCCATTGTCAACAACAACAACAGCCACCGCCGCCACAACGACAACAACAATAATAATTATAACAACAATAAAACTAAACGCGCTGCCTTGCGTGAGGCGGCCTCAGCGTCGGAGGTGGCGACCGATCGCCACCCCCACCACCACCACCTCCTCCTCCCCCACCACCACCACCTCCTCCTCCCCCACCACCACCACCTCCTCCTCCCCCACCACCACCACCTCCTCCTCCCCCACCACCACCACCTCCTCCTCCCCCACCACCACCACCTCCTCCTCCCCCACCACCACCACCTCCTCCTCCCCCACCACCACCACCTCCTCCTCCCCCACCACCACCACCTCCTCCTCCCCCACCACCACCACCTCCTCCTCCCCCACCACCACCACCTCCTCCTCCCCCCTGGGGTCAGGCACCGTTGGGGGGCGGAGATCCGCGGACACCTCGACGGAGACAACCACCGAGGAAGGACCCCCAACACGGCGACGTCATAATTGTGTGTGTGTCTAAACAGGGCGCCATCTTGCCTGGGTGCAACCCGAGCGTGGCACTTAAAGGGGCCGTTGGTGACGTCGCACCGAAATCCAGTATGGTTGTGACGTCATGTTTGCCTGGGTGCACCGAGCGTGGCACGCCAAGGAGCCAAGGAGACGGGGTGACGTCACGACGATGTGTAAACCACGGCTCCATCTTGCCTGGGGGGATAATAACCCAAGATTTGATTTTGGGGGCCGTCCATAAATGACGTCACGCACCTGGGGGGGATGGGGGGGGGTCAGACATTTGTGACGATGTGTGACGAGGGGGGAGGGAGGTTTGACAAATGTGACGTCACATCAAAATGCGCAACTTTCAATAAATATCAATTAAATATAACTGTTATAACAACACTAGTTTTGAAACGAGACTTTTGCAATCCGACCGAGAGTGTCAACCCCTCATCAGTGCCCCTAACTTGTTACAGACCAATTCAGACCTTGAATTTTCACTTAAAACTTTCGTGACTGCAGGAATTCATATTCTTGGTTCTTTCGGTAAAGGCACGTAGATAGAAGATAAAAAGAGTACAAAAAAAATAAAAAATAAACTTTTTAAATGTAATTAAGAAATTTTTATTTTATTATTTATATTTTCTATCCCACGTGACTTTACCGAAAGAACCAAGAATATCAATTCAGACCTCATTGGTCACCCTCGGAATGGGGATGCGAACAGGCCGTGACGTCACGGTGGGGGTGTGTAGACAGAACGTGACGTCATAGTGGGATAGTTAAGACGGGTCGTGTCGTCACTGGGGGGGAAGGTGTGT
>NW_022638138.1:157500-272828 GCF_010993605.1 Petromyzon marinus | reverse complement strand
CCAGCATCATCAGCAAAAGCAGGAGAAGCAGCATCATCAGCAATAGCAGTACCATCTGCAGTAGCTACAACAGCAGTAGTAAACAGACAGCAGCAGAAGCAGCAACAGCAGAAGCACCAGCAATAGTAACAGATGCAAGCGCAGCAGAATCAAAAGCAGCATCATCAGCAGCAGTAGCAAGAGCAGCATCAGCAGCAGTAGCAAGTGCAGGAGCATCATCAGCAGTAGCAAGAGCAGAAGCATCAGCAGCAGTAACAAGAGCAGCAGCATCAGCAACAGTAGCAACAGCAGCAGCATCAACAGCAGTAGCAACAGTAGCAGTAGCAACAGCAGTAGCATCAACAGTAGCAACAGCAGAAGCATCAGCAGCAGCAGCATCAACAGTAGCATCAGCAGCAGTACATCAACAGTAGCAACAGCAGCAGTAGCAACAGCAGAAGCATCAGCAGCAGCAGCATCAACAGTAGCAACAGTAGCAGCAGCATCAACAGTAGCATCAGCAGCAGTAGCATTAACAGTAGCCACAGCAGCAGTAGCAACAGCAGAAGCATCAGCAGCAGCAGCATCAACAGTAGCAACAGCAGCATCAGTAGCAGCAGCCCATCAACAGTAGCAACAGCAGCTGCATCAGCAGCAGTAGCATCAACAGTAGCCACAGCAGCAGTAGCAACAGCAGTAGCAACAGCACATCAACAGTAGCAACAGTAGCAGTAGCAGCAGCAGCAGCTGCATCAGCAGTAGCAACAACAGTAGCAGTAGCAGCCGCAGAAGCATCAGCATCAGCTGCATCAACAGTAGCCACAGCAGCAGTAGCAACAGCAGTAGCAACAGCAGCATCAACAGTAGCAACAGTAGCAGTAGCACAGCAGCTGCATCAGCAGCTAGCATCAACAGTAGCAAACGCAGCAGTAGCATCAACAGTAGCAACAGTAGAAGCATCATCAGCAGCAGCAGCACAGCACATCAACAGTAGCATCAGCAGCAGCATCAACAGTAGCAACAGCAGCAGTAGCAACAGCAGAAGCATCAGCAGCAGCAGCATCAACAGTAGCAACAGCAGCATCAGTAGCAGCAGCAGCATCAACAGTAGCAACAGCAGCTGCATCAGCAGCAGCAGCATCAACAGTAGCCACAGGAGCAGTAGCAGCAGCAGCATCAACAGTAGCAACAGCAGCAGTAGCAGCAGCGCTGCATCAGCAGTAGCAACAACAGTAGCAGCAGTAGCAACAGCATCATCAGCACAGACAGCACCACCTTCACCACAACCACCAACCCGTCATCAAACCACCAACCATCACCATGAAAATACAAAGACCCCCGTGTCTGCCTGTAACAGACTGTAGGGGCAAGCGCTGTTAGCGAGAAGCGCCTGTGAAGGCTACCGGCACTGTGGCACGCGAGGGGGTGGGTGGCTACCAGCACCACGCCCGGCCGCCTTTGTCTCCCCCAGCGCTAGCGATCTTTACTACGCTACACCGCTACACCAGGGAACTGATTTGAGGCTGAGTTGACCTAGGGGAGGCCCAGGACCGGTTTAGATAATCGTCACTGGCGGTGTTGGCCGTGAGCGGGGATCGAACCCGGGTCGCCAGGTTCGTAGCGCAGCGTAGCGCTAACCGCTGCACCACCGCTCTCACCACCATCACCACCACAACCATCATAACCATCACAACCAACACCATCACAACCACCACCATCACAACCATCACAACCACCACCATCACAACCACCACCATCACAACTACTACCACCACCACCACAACCACCACACCACCACCACAACCACCACCACAACCATCACCACCACCACCACAACCACCACACCACCACCACAACCATCACCATCACCACCACCACCACAACCACCACCATCACTACCACCACGACCATCACCACCACGACCACCACAACCACCACCACCACAAGCACCATCACCACCACCACGACCACCACCATCACTACGATGACCACCACAACCATCACAACCATTACCAACACCACAACCACCACCACCATCACATTCCACCACCACGACCACAAACCACCACCACCACAAACCACCATCACCACAAACCACCACCATCACAAACCACCACCATCACATACCACCACCAACACCACCACCACCATCACCACCACCACAACCATCACCATCACAACCACTACCACCACAACCACCACCATCAGAACCACCACAACCACCACCATCACAGCCACCATCACAACCACCACCACCATCACTACCATGACCACCACAACCACTACCACAACCATCACCACACAACCACCACCACAACCATCACCACCACCACAACCATCACCATCGCCACTCACCGCGGCGTCTGTACGGGTTGACTCTGACGTCACCGAAATATTTCATTTCCGGTTTCGCCGTGCGATTGAATTTCCGCTTCCGCCTGGGTTCTTGGGTTTCAATGAATGAATGCAGAGTTCCCATAGGGTTCATTGTTAATCACTGGGGCTCCCATAGGGTTCAATGTTAATCACTGGGGCTCCCATAGGGTTCAGCGTTAATCACTGGTGCTCCCATAGGGTTCAGTGTTAATCACTGGGGCTCCCATAGGGTTCAGTGTTAATCACTGGTGCTCCCATAGGGTTCATTGTTAATCACGGGCTCCCATAGGGTTCAGTGTTAATCACTAGGCTCCCATAGGGTTCAGTGTTAATCACTGGGGCTCCCATAGGGTTCATTGTTAATCACTGGGGCTCCCATAGGGTTCAATGTTAATCACTGGGCTCCCATAGGGTTCAGTGTTAATCACTGGGGCTCCCATAGGGTTCAGTGTTAATCACTGGGGCTCCCATAGTGTTCAGTGTTAATCACTGAGACTCCCATAGGTGTCAGTGTTAATTACTTGGGCTCCATTAGGGTTCAGTGTTAATGTCTGGGGCTCCCATAGGGTTCATTGTTAATCACTGGGGCTCCCATAGGGTTCAGTGTTAATCACTGGGGCTCCCATAGGGTTCAGTGTTAATCACTGTGGCTCCCGTAGGGTTCTGTGTTAATGTCTGGGGCTCCCATAGGGTTCAGTGTTAATCACAGGGGCTCCCATAGGGTTCAGTGTTAATCACTGGGGCTCCCATAGGGTTCAGTGTTAATCACTGGGGCTCCCGTAGGGTTCAGTGTTAATCACTGGGGCTCCCATAGGGTTCAGTGTTAATCACTGGGGCTCCCATAGGGTTCAGTGTTAATCACTGGGGCTCCCATAGGGTTCATTGTTAATCACTGGGGCTCCCATAGGCTTCAGTGTTAATCAATGGGGCTCCCATAGGGTTCAGTGTTAATCACTGGGGCTCCCGTAGGGTTCAGTGTTAATCACTGGGGCTCCCATAGGGTTCAGTGTTAATCACTGGGGCTCCCATAGGGTTCAGTGTTAATCACTGGTGTTCCTGTAGGGTTCAGTGTTAATCACAGGGGCTCCCATAGGGTTCAGTGTTAATCACTGGGGCTCCCACAGGGTTCAGTGTTAAACACTGGGGCTCCCATAGGGTTCAGTGTTAATCACTGGGGCTCCCATAGGGTTCAGTGTTAATCACTGGGGCTCCCATAGGGTTCAGTGTTAATCACTGGGGCTCCCATAGGGTTCATTGTTAATCACTGGGGCTCCCATAGGCTTCAGTGTTAATCAATGGGGCTCCCATAGGGTTCAGTGTTAATCACTGGGGCTCCCGTAGGGTTCAGTGTTAATCACTGGGGCTCCCATAGGGTTCAGTGTTAATCACTGGGGCTCCCATAGGGTTCAGTGTTAATCACTGGTGCTCCTGTAGGGTTCAGTGTTAATCACAGGGGCTCCCATAGGGTTCAGTGTTAATCACTGGGGCTCCCACAGGGTTCAGTGTTAATCACTGGGGCTCCCACAGGGTTCAGTGTTAAACACTGGTGCTCCCATAGGGTTCAGTGTTAATCACTGGTGCTCCCATAGGGTTCAGTGTTAATCACGGGGGCTCCCATAGGGTTCAGTGTTAATCACTGGGGCTCCCATAGGGTTCAGTGTTAATCACTGGGGCTCCCACAGCCTTCAGTGTTAATCACTGGGGCTCCCATAGGGTTCAGTGTTAATCACTGGGGCTCCCATAGGGTTCAGTGTTTATCACTGGGGCTCCCATAGGGTTCAGTGTTGATCACTGGGGCTCCCATAGGGTTTAGTGTTAATCACTGGGGCTCCCATAGGGTTCATTGTTAATCACTGGGGCTCCCATAGGGTTCAGTGTTAATCACTGGTGCTCCCATAGGGTTCATTGTTAATCACGGGCTCCCATAGGGTTCAGTGTTAATCACTAGGGCTCCCATAGGGTTCAGTGTTAATCACTGGGCTCCCATAGGGTTCATTGTTAATCACTGGGGCTCCCGTAGGGATCAGTGTTAATCACTGGGGCTCCCATAGGGCTCAGTGTTAATCACTGGGGCTCCCATAGGGTTCGGTGTTAATCACCAGGGCTCCCATAGGGTTCAGTTTTAATGTCAGGGGCTCCCATAGGGTGCAGTGTTAATCACTGGGGCTCCCATAGGGTTCAGTGTTAATCACTGGAGCTCCCATAGGGTTCAGTGTTAATCACTGGGGCTCCCATAGGGTTCAGTGTTAATCAGGCTCCCGTAGGGTTCAGTGTTAATCACTGGGCTCCCATAGGGTTCAGTTTTAATGTCTGGGGCTCCCATAGGGTTCAGTGTTAATCACTGGGGCTCCCATAGGGTTCAGTGTTAATCACTGAGGCTCCCATAGGGTTCAGTGTTAATCACTGGGACTCACATAGGGTTCAGTGTTAATCACTGGGGCTCCCATAGGGTTCAGTGTTGATCACTGGGGCTCCCATAGTGTTCAGTGTTAATCACCGGGGCTCCCATAGGGTTCAGTGTTAATCACTGGGGCTCCCATAGTGTTCAGTGTTAATCACTGGGGCTCCCATAGGGTTCAATGTTAATCACTGAGACTCCCATAGGGTTCAGTGTTAATCACTGGGGCTCCCATAGGGTTCAGTGTTAATCACTGGGGCTCCCGTAGGCTTCAGTGTTAATCACTGGTGCTCCCGTAGGCTTCAGTGTTAATCACTGGGGCTCCCATAGGGTTCAGTGTTAATCACTGGGGCTCCCATAGGGTGCAGTGTTAATCACTGGGACTCCCATAGAGTTCAGTGTTAATCACTGGGGCTCCCATAGGGTTCAGTGTTAATCACTGGGGCTCCCATAGGGTTCAATGTTAATCACTGGGGCTCCCATAGGGTTCAGTGTTAATCACTGGGGCTCCCATAGGGTTCAGTGTTAATCACTGGGGCTCCCATAGGGTTCAGTGTTAATCACTGGGGCTCCCATAGGGTTCAGTGTTAATCACCAGGGCTCCCATAGGGTTCAGTGTTAATCACCAGGGCTCCCACAGGGTTCAGTTTTAATCACTGGGGCTCCCATAGGGTTCAGTGTTAATCACTGGGGCTTCCAGAGTGTTCAGTGTTAATCACTGGTGCTCCCATAGGGTTCAGTGTTAATCACAGGGGCTCCCATAGGGTTCAGTGTTAATCACCAGGGCTCCCATAGGTGTCAGTGTTAATCACTGGGGCTCCCATAGTGTTCAGTGTTAATCACCAGGGCTCCCATAGGGTTCATTGTTAATCACTGGGGCTCCCGTAGGGTTCAGTGTTAATCACTGGGGCTCCCATAGGGTTCAGTGTTAATCACCAGGGCTCCCATAGGGTTCAGTGTTAATCACTGGCACTCCCATAGGGTTCAGTGTTAATCACTGGGGCTCCCATAGGGTTCAGTGTTAATCACTGGTGCTCCCATAGGGTTCAGTGTTAATCAATGGGGCTCACATAGGGTTCAGTGTTAATCAATGGGGCTCCCACAGGGTTCAGTGTTGATCACTGGGGCTCCCATAGGGTTCAGTGTTAATCACTGGGGCTCCCATAGGTGTCAGTGTTAATCACTGGGGCTCCCATAGGGTTCAGTGTTAATGTCAGGGCTCCCATGGGGTTCAGTGTTAATCACTGGGGCTCCCATAGGTGTCAGTGTTAATCACTGGGCTCCATAGGGTTCAATGTTAAACAGTGGGGCTCCCATAGGGTTCAGTGTTATCACTGGGGCTCCCATAGGGTTCAGTGTTATCACTGGGGCTCCCATAGGGTTCAGTGTTAATCACTGGGGCTCCCATAGGGTTCAGTGTTAATCACTGGCTCCCATAGGGTTCAGTGTTAATCACTGGGGCTCCCGTAGGGTTCAGTGTTCATCACTGGGGCTCCCGTAGGGTTCAGTGTTAATCACTGGGGCTCCCATAGGGTTCAGTGTTAATCACTGGGGCTCCCATAGGGTTCAGTGTTATTGACTGAGGCTCCCATAGGGTTCAGTGTTAATGTCTGGGGCTCCCATAGGGTTCAGTGTTAATCACTGGGGCTCCCATAGGGTTCAGTGTTAATCACTGGGGCTCCCATAGGGTTCAGTGTTAATCACTGAGGCTCCCATAGGGTTCAGTGATAATCACTGGGGCTCCCATAGGGTTCAGTGTTAATCACTGGGCTCCCATAGGCTTCAGTGTTAATCACTGGGGCTCCCGTAGTGTTCAGTGTTAATAACTGGGGCTCCCATAGGGTTCAGTGTTAATCACTGGGGCTCCCATAGGGTTCAGTGTTAATGTCAGGGGCTCCCATAGGGTGCAGTGTTAATGTCTGGGGCTCCCATAGGGTTCAGTGTTAATCACCAGGCTCCCATAGGTTCAATGTTAATCACTGGGGCTCCCATAGGGTTCAGTGTTAATCACTGGGGCTCCCATAGGGTTCAGTGTTAATCACTGGGGCTCCCATAGGGTTCAGTGTTAATCACTGGGGCTCCCATAGGGTTCAGTGTTAATCACCAGGGCTCCCATAGGGTTCAGTGTTAATCACTGGGGCTCCCATAGGATTTTGTTAATCAGTGGGGCTCCCATAGGGTTCAGTGTTAATCACTGGGGCTCCCATAGGGTTCAGTGTTAATCACTGGGGCTCCCAGCCTTCAGTGTTAATCACTGGGCTCCCATAGGGTGCAGTGTTAATCACTGGGGCTCCCATAGGGTTCAGTGTTAATCACTGGGGCTCCCATAGGGTTCAGTGTTAATCACTGAGGCTCCCATAGGGTTCAGTGTTAATCACTGGGGCTCCCGTAGGGTTCAGTGTTAATCACTGGGGCTCCCGTAGGGTTCAGTGTTAATCACTGGGGCTCCCATAGGGTTCAGGGTTAATGACTGAGGCTCCCATAGGGTTCAGTGTTAATGTCTGGGGCTCCCATAGGGTTCATTGTTAATCACAGGGGCTCCTAGGGTTCAGTGTTAATTACTGGGGCTCCCATAGGGTTCAGTGTTAATCACTGGGGCTCCCATAGGGTTCAGGGTTAATGACTGAGGCTCCCATAGGGTTCAGTGTTAATGTCTGGGGCTCCCATAGGGTTCATTGTTAATCACAGGGGCTCCCGTAGGGTTCAGTGTTAATCACTGGGTCTCCCGTAGGGTTCTGTGTTAATCACTGAGGCTCCCATAGGGTTCAGTGTTAATCACTGGGGCTCCCATAGGGTTCAGTGTTAATCACTGGGGCTCCCATAAGCTTCAGTGTTAATCACTGGGGCTCCCGTAGTGTTCAGTGTTAATAACTGGGGCTCCCATAGGTGTCAATGTTAATCACTGGGGCTCCCATAGGGTTCAGTGTTAATGTCAGGGGCTCCCATATGTGCAGTGTTAATGTCTGGGGCTCCCATAGGGTTCAGTGTTAATCACCAGGGCTCCCATAGGGTTCAGTGTTAATCACTGGGGCTCCCGTAGGCTTCAGTGTTAATCACTGGGGCTCCCATAGGGTTCAGTGTTAATCACTGGGGCTCCCGTAGGGTTCAGTGTTAATCACTGGGGCTCCCGTAGGGTTCAGTGTTAATCACTGGGGCTCCCATAGGTTCAGTGTTAATCACTGGGGCTCCCGTAGGGTTCAGTGTTAATCACTGGGGCTCCCGTAGGGTTCAGTGTTAATCACTGGGGCTCCCTCAGGGTTCATTGTTAATCACCAGGGCTGCCATAGGGTTCAGTGTTAATCACTGGGGCTCCCATAGGGTTCAGTGTTAATCACTGGGGCTCCCACAGGGTTCAGTGTTAATCACTGGGGCTCCCATAGGGTTCAGTGTTAATCACTGGGGCTCCATAGCGTTCAGTGTTAATGTCTGGGCACCATTAGGGTTCAGTGTTAATCACTGGGGCTCCCATAGGGTTCAGTGTTAATCACTGGGGCTCCCGTAGGGTTCAGTGTTAATCACTGGGGCTCCCATAGGCTTCAGTGTTAATCACTGGGGCTCCATTAGGGTTCAGTGTTAATGTCTGGGGCTCCTATAGGGTTCAGTGTTAATCACTGAGACTCCCATAGGGTTCAGTGTTAATCACTGAGACTCCCATAGGGTTCACTGTTAATCACTGGGGCTCCCATAGGGTTCAGTGTTAATCACTGGGGCTCCCGTAGGCTTCAGTGTTAATCACTGGGGCTCCCACAGGGTTCAGTGTTAATCACCAGGGCTCCCATAGGTTTCAGTGTTAATCACTGGGGCTCCCATAGGGTTCATTGTTAATCACTGGTGCTCCCGTAGGCTTCAGTGTTAATCACTGGGGCTCCCACAGCCTTCAGTGTTAATCACTGGTGCTCCCATAGGGTTCAGTGTTAATCACTGGGGCTCCCGTAGGGTTCCAGTGTTAATCACTGGGGCTCCCATAGGCTTCAGTGTTAATCACTGGGGTCCCATAGGGTTCAGTGTTAATCACTGGGGCTCCCGTGCCCCAATGGCGCCCGCGTTGGGGGGGGGGGGGTTTGCTGGGACGGACCCCGCGGGCGACCCACCGTTGATAGCTCCATGAAGACGACTGGTGGCCTGCTCAGGGTGATTTCTCCCAGGATTATCCCCGCCAGTCTACGCCGGTCGCGCTAACCCCGCAACCGACTTCCTGAAGGACCATCGCCTCCTGAAAGGTGAACGCCACGGAACTTTTTTTTTGCCGAAGGGGTTTGTTGGGCGGAAGGGGCCAAGCGGCGCGGCTCGCAGCGACAGGAAGGTGGCCCCGTCCACAACCCCGATCCCCACCGGCCATGGCCACACCACCTAAATCGATTACCCCCCTCATATCACCTAAATCCTCCTCTCCATCCCTGCCGTCTGGCCTCCCTCTATACGCCCACCCACCCCCCCCCATTCTCACGACTTGTGACTCTTTCTAAGCTGATGGTCATTCCTCGACACTCTTAAAACAGCCATGCCCCACCACTCTCCTTCCCCGCTCCCTCCACCCCATTGGCTCCATTCACCCGGGCCTCTGGAATTCCCGCTCAGTCTGCAGCAAGACCGCTTCCACCCTAGACACCTTATATAAAAAAAAATCTTCAAGCCCTAGCAATTACAGAAACCTGGATATCCGCATTGAACACTGCCACCCCAGCTGCACCAACTTTATCCATTGGCCACGACCCTCTGGCAAGCCTGGTGGTGGTGTTGTTGTTGCTTTCTCCTCCACCTGGATCACCTTGCCTACATCTGTCGCCCTCCCATCCTTTCCCCTCTTTCCAATTTCAACTTTCCTTCTTCTCCATCCGCTTTGCAATTTCCTTTCAGATCATTCACCGCCCCTCCTCGTTCTAATTGACGGCTCGGACTGCCGACGTTGAGTCCGCCGACTCTTTCCGAGGCTCCAACCTCCATCCTCATTCCCCATCTACGTCCTCGACTTGAATGTCTCTCACGGGCTCTTTCAACCTACACCTCGTCTCCTCTCCTCCGACTCCCTCCTCTGTAGCACGCTTGACCTTGTCTCCACTTCCGCTTGGTCAGCTTCCCATGCCCGAGATAAACCTCGTCCTCCACCCGATCACCTGTTACTGACCGTGATTCCATCTCAATTCCCTCCCGCTCACTCTCCAACCCTTCCTCTGCCCCCTCCTCGCCTCCACCGAAAGCTTAATCACTGCACGTCTTTCCCTAGTTTTCTCTTACCTTCTGCCCCTCGTCTGATTTCTCTGGCCTCCGCTCAGATAAGCATCATCCATCCTATTTTATGCACTATCCTATTTCGATTTAAAGCTTTCGTGACTGCAATGATTCATCTTTATTATCATTCTATTTTATTATCATTCTACGTGACTTTACCGAAAGAACCAAAGAACACTATCCTATTCACGAGACGCTCTTGCCGCTCCTAATCACCCTCCTAGGCCGTGGCTGACATCTGTGCTAAAGGTTCAGTGTCGCCTCGCACACAAAGCCAAGCGAACCCGGAAGTCCCTACCCCACTCCTGATTGCCACTCTGCCTACGTTTCCTCACGTTCCGATTTCACTTGTGTACTGAAGGCCGCTGGCCAATCCGATAATCTTTCTCTCATGTATTCCCTTTCTGAGCACCCTGCTCTGCTATTTTCTACCTTAAACACTCTGCTACATCCTTCTCCATCCTCAATTTCTATTTATTCGTCTGGCCCCCTCCCCTAGAGTCCTCTCCAACTCTTTCCTGGAGATTACTCAAATTCGTTCTACCCTCCTGGCGGGGAGGAGGCCGCGATGGCGGGGAGGAGGCCGTGATACACTCACTCATCTTACACTGACTCACTCACACATTATACACTGACTCACTCATCTTACACTGACTCACTCACACATCATACACTGACTCACTCACTCACACATCATACACTGACTCACTCATCTTACACTGACTCACTCACACATCATACACTGACTCACTCACACATCATACACTGACTCACTCACACATCATACACTCACTCACTCATTTTACACTGACTCACTCACACATCATACACTGACTCACTCATCTTACACTGACTCACTCACACATCATACACTCACTCACACATCATACACTGACTCACTCACACATCATACACTGACTCACTCATCTTACACTGACTCACTCACACATCATACACTGACTCACTCATCTTACACTGACTCACTCACACATCATACACTGACTCACTCACACATCATACACTCATTCACAATACATCATACACTGACTCACTCATCTTACACTGACTCACTCACACATCATACACTGACTCACTCACACATCATACACTGACTCACTCATCTTACACTCACTCACACTACATCATACACTCACTCACTCATCTTACACTGACTCACTCATCTTACACTGACTCACTCATCATACACTCACTCACTCACACATCATACACTGACTCACTCACACATCATACACTGACTCACTCATCTTACACTGACTCACTCACACATCATACACTCACTGACTCACTCATCTTACACTGACTCACTCACACATCATACACTGACTCACTCATCTTACACTGACTCACTCACACATCATACACTGACTCACTCATCTTACACTGACTCACTCACACATCATACACTGACTCACTCATCATACACTGACTCACTCACACATCATACACTGACTTACTCATCATACACTGACTCACTCACACATCATACACTGACTCACTCATCTTACACTGACTCACTCACACATCATACACTGACTTGCTCATCTTACACTGACTCACTCACACATCATACACTGACTCATCATACACTGACTCACTCACACATCATACACTGACTCACTCATCATACACTGACTCACTCACACATCATACACTGACTCACTCATCATACACTGACTCACTCACACATCATACACTGACTCACTCATCATACACTGACTCACCCATCATACGCTGACTCACTCACACATCATACACTCACACAACCACTGACCCATTCACTCATCATACACTGACTCACTCATCTTACACTGACTCACTCATACATCATACACTGACTCACTCAACTTACACTGACTCACTCACACATCATACACTGACTCACTCATCATACACTGACTCACTCACACATCATACACTGACTCACTCATCATACACTGACTCACTCACACATCATACACTGACTCACTCATCTTACACTGACTCACTCACACATCATACACTGACTCACTCATCATACACTGACTCACTCACACATCATACACTGACTCACTCATCTTACACTGACTCACTCACACATCATACACTGACTCACTCATCTTACACTGACTCACTCACACATCATACACTGACTCACTCACTCATCATACACTCACTCACACATCATACACTGACTCACTCATCATACACTGACTCACTCACACATCATACGCTGACTCACTCACACATCATACACTCACACAACCACTGACCCATTCACTCATCATACACTGATTCACTCATCATACACTGACTCACTCATCTTACACTGACTCACTCACACATCATACATTGACTCACTCATCATACACTGACTCACTCACACATCATACACTGACTCACTCATCTTACGCTGACTCACTCACACATCATACACTCACACAACCACTGACCCATTCACTCATCATACACTGATTCACTCACCATACACTCACTCATCATATGCTGACTCACTCACACATTATACACTCACTCACACTACATCATACACTGACTCACTTATCATACGCTGACTCACACATCATACACTCACTACCATTGACTCACTCACACATCATACACGGGGAGTGTCATGCTGACAGATATGGCTGCAAGTTTGTTCGTACATGTTATGCATATCGTTTATTGTTAAATTTGAATCAAAGTTCCTATGATTACTGTTGTTCCATTGTATTTTATAGGTTTATTTTGGCGATTTCTAAAACATGTGGTTAAGCCATATTTCTTGCGGAAGTGACGAGTTGGCCTGATAACTTGAATCTAAATTGTCTCATGGTTGTTATTGTTTGACTTGCATCACACTGGGATTTGTGCACACGGCGTTGTAATACGGTGTTTTTATTTTTTCTGGAATATTTTCTGGTCTACCCCAGGATGTTTCTGGTGCGTGTCGTCCTCGCGTTGAGATGTTTCTCTGTTCACATTTTGTTTGTTGCAGTTGTACCCGACTCAAGAGCCGCATGGCTCACAGGACTCTATACCTAATAAATGAAAACTTGAAAACTTGAAACTTGAAAACTCTCCTCCCTCTTCGTTGGTTCTTTCGGTAAAGTCACCACCACGTAGAATGAGAATAAAGTAATACATTAATGAAATAAAATAACACGATAAAATTCTCACGACGTTTCGGCCACAACACAAGTGGCCTTCTTCAGGTGAAAGGAACAGACCCTCAACTTCAGCACCACGGATAGCTACGAGCCCCGTTCAGACGGACGAGTTCATCCATGGTTGGAACGGAGGAGGGGGAGAGAGACAGCTGCGAGGCGCTGTTATACTCCATGTTGTAAACCATACCATTATTTTATTTTATCAATTTATTATTTTATTCTCATTCTACGTGGTGGTGACTTTACCGAAAGAACCAAAGAAGATGAATCCTTGCAGTCACGAAAGCTTCAAATCGAAACTCTCCTCCCTCCTCTACTTCCTCATCTATCTTGCATACCCTTTACCCTGCGTATCTCTTGGACCTGTCAAACATCGTCTCTAAAACTCACCCCACCTTTTCCCCCCTTGATGCCCTACCACTTCCCCTTGCTTCTATCTGTCATCCACACTATCCCCCCCCGTTCCTCCTAGCTCTCTTCAACTATTCCCTCTCCTCTGGCATCTTGCGTAACTCCTTCGAAAGACGCCATCATCCTACCCCTTCTCGAAAACAAAACAAACAAAAAAACGTTCCGAGAGCCTTCCATCCCTGCACACTATCGCCCTATTATCTTTGCTTTTACTACTTCTCCAAACTCCTTGGACGCTTAGTTCTTCACACCCCATCTCACTTCCTACACCCCCTTCCCACTCTCTCCCCCCCCTCTCTCTCTCTCTCTATCCCCTCCACCAGTCGGGTGTCCGCCCTCTGCCTTCCACCAAAAACCCGCTCTCCTCCACGTGCACAACCGCTTGGCAAACTCGCGTCACCTGGGCCTGTCCTCCGTCCTAATTTCGTCCGAACTGTCTGCGGCTTTCGAGACCCTCTGATCACTCCGCCGTCTCGTCGGCACTGTCTAACCTCGGTATCTCTGGCACCCTGTTTGCATGTCCGCTTCCTCCCCTGTCACGGTCGGTACCTCCTAGGGTTTAACACGAATAGAAGCAAAGAGTATGGATCCTTGCAGTCACGAAAGCTTTAAATCTAGAATTGAATTTAACACGGAGGCTTTCGCGACCAATATCATGCATATTCTTAGTTTTTTCGGTAAAGTCACCACGTTGAAGAAAAACAACAAAATAATAAAATATTTATAAAACAATAAAAAAAATTCTCACGACGTTTCGACCATAACTCAAACGGTCGTCTTCACCTGAAGACTGAAGGCGACCGTTTGAGTTATGGTCGAAACGTCGTGAGAATTTTTTATTGTTTTATATATATTTTATTATTTTCTTTGGTTCTTTCGGTAAAGTCACGTAGAATGTGAGAATATTATTGTGTTATTTTATTTTATCAATTTATTATTTTATTCTCATTCTACGTGACTTTACCGAAAGAACCAAAGAAGATGAATCATTGCAGTCACGAAAGCTTTAAATCGAAATTTTATTATTTTGTTGTTTCTCTTCAACGTGACTTTACCGAAAAAACTAAGAATATGAATTACTGCAGTCACGAAAGCTTTAAATCAAAATTCAATATCATGCATATTAGAGGCTTCTTGGGTTAGATGGCATACCTACTATAATCACCCGGGGAATGTCTGTCCTTAACGCTCGTGACGTCACTCCACATAGACCAGCCCCCACCACTCATTAATATTCATGAGCAGGTGCACGTCCTCCAAATGGACACGCCCTCCACCCCTCCTCATTCATAATCATGAGCGGGTGACATCACTCAATATGGAGTACCACCCCCCCCTCCCTCTCCCCCACAAATTATCATGAGCAAATGACGTCACTCCACATCGACCAGCCCCGCTCATTAATATTCATGAGAAGGTGACGTCCTCCGCATGGACCCCCACCCCTCCTTAATTAATAATCATGAGCATGTGACATCACTCCACATATAGCACCCTCCCCCTCATTAATAATCATTATAAGGACTCCCACCCCCCTCCATTCATAATAATTAGCGGCTGACGTCACTCCACATGGGGGGGGGGGGTGGGGGGGTGGGGGCGAGGCGCCTTCTCCCCCCTCCCCGGCGTCAACTGACAACCCTCACTACAAAGGCAGAACCCTCACTACGCAATCACGTGATCTCACCCTCACTACGTCATCACGTGATCTCACCCTCACTACGTCATCACGTGATCTCACCCTCACTACGTCATCACGTGATCTCACCGTCACTACGTAATCACGTGATCTCACCGTCACTACGTCATCACGTGATCTCACCCTCACTACGTCATCACGTGATCTCACCGTCACTACGTCATCACGTGATCTCACCCTCACTACGTCATCACGTGATCTCACCCCCACTACGTAATCACGTGATCTCACCCTCACTACGTCATCACGTGATCTCACCCTCACTACGTCATCACGTGATCTCACCCTCACTACGTCATCACGTGATCTCACCCTCACTACGTCATCACGTGTTCTCACCGTCACTACGTCATCACGTGATCTCACCCTCACTACGTCATCACGTGATCTCACCCTCACTACGTCAACACGTGATCTCACCGTCACTACGTCATCACGTGATCTCACCCTCACTACGTCATCACGTGATCTCACCCTCACTACGTCATCACGTGATCTCACCATCACTACGTCATCACGTGATCTCACCCTCACTACGTCATCACGTGACTCACCCTCACTACGTCATCACGTGATCTCACCCTCACTACGTCATCACGTGATCTCACCTCACTACGTCATCACGTGATCTCACCCTCACTACGTCATCACGTGATCTCACCCTCACTACGTCATCACGTGATCTCACCCTCACTACGTCATCACGTGATCTCACCCTCACTACGTCATCACGTGATCTCACCCTCACTACGTCATCACGTGATCTCACCCTCACTACGTCATCACGTGATCTCACCCTCACTACGTCATCACGTGTTCTCACCGTCACTACGTCATCACGTGATCTCACCCTCACTACGTCATCACGTGATCTCACCCTCACTACGTCATCACGTGATCTCACCGTCACTACGTCATCACGTGATCTCACCCTCACTACGTCATCACGTGATCTCACCCTCACTACGTCATCACGTGATCTCACCCTCACTACGTCATCACGTGATCTCACCGTCACTACGTCATCACGTGATCTCACCCTCACTACGTCATCACGTGATCTCACCCTCACTACAAAGGCAGAACCCTCACTACGTCATCACGTGATCTCACCCTCACTACGTCATCACGTGATCTCACCCTCACTACGTCATCACGTGATCTCACCCTCGACTACGTCATCACGTGATCTCACCCTCACTACGTCATCACGTGATCTCACCCTCACTACGTCATCACGTGATCTCACCCTCACTACGTCATCACGTGATCTCACCCTCACTACAAAGGCAGAACCCTCACTACGTCATCACGTGATCTCACCCTCACTACGTCATCACGTGATCTCACCCTCACTACGTCATCACGTGATCTCACCCTCACTACGTCATCACGTGATCTCACCCTCACTACGTCATCACGTGATCTCACCCTCACTACGTCATCACGTGATCTCACCCTCACTACAAAGGCAGAACCCTCACTACGTCATCACGTGATCTCACCCTCACTACGTCATCACGTGATCTCACCCTCACTACGTCATCACGTGATCTCACCCTCACTACGTCATCACGTGATCTCACCCTCACCACGTCATCACGTGATCTCACCCTCACTACGTCATCACGTGATCTCCGTCACGCTGCTGTTGAGACATCGAAGTAAAAAGGATGTCGTGATGAACGAGGGATTGTGACCTTGAAATGAAATAGGTCCGTGTCACCGCGCCCTTACAAACTGCACACGAGTTTGATGCAATGAATATATCACGTCGCGGTCGGCTTTTCGCCTGAAGGTTTCAGATTTATTTCAACGCACCCGTACTTGGATGAGCAAAAGGCTAGTAAATATAAATATATAAATGTTGTGTCGTTAAAACCAGCCACCACCTGACAGCCAACTAGTGAGGGTTGTCACGTGAACAGAACGTGGCCAATTCGTCACTGGTACAGCACGCCGGTGTGTTGGAGAGCCAAGCCACAACATTTACAATCTGAGTAACGACGTTTCGCCAGTAACTACCATTGGCTTTATCATGCGACAGCCAGATTTGTGGAGAAGTCGACCGGTTTCGTTGCTTATATGGAGGCGTAGATGTGGTGACCACCCTTCTCTTCTGCTCTTGCACAAGGGTGGGGAGGTGGTAAGGGGGATTAATGAGCCGACGGACATTATGCATCTGCATTATGCGAGCCCTTTGATCTTGTCCTTCCTGTCCTGTGTGTGTATTAAAATAGCCGTACCGACGGTATTCCCAATTGAAGTATGGTGCCCTGTATAGGCATGCATTTAAACAACGGGTTATTTGATGATTCGCTTCCACGCAGCACTAAGGCGGTAGCTATCCGAACGGTTGAAATATATATTTTTTTTGCTTTTGATTTCGATAGATTCTCTAATTAGTCCTGGTCAGTAGTAGCTAGTTTTGCACAGAACTTCAACATTATCAAAATCAATTGAGTGTCCTTGTTGGCATGCATGTTCTGCTACTGCTGACAGTTGTATTTGGTAGTATTTAACAGTCCTTTCATTTAAAGCTTTCGCGACTGCAGAAATTCATATTCTTTGGGTCTTTTTCGATAACGTCAAGGTAGATAGGTTCAAAGAAAATAACAAAAAAAACTTCGACGTTTCGATCGCAACACAAGCGGCCATCATCGGGAAAAGGGGGGTTAGCTTCTAAAGGCAAACTGTTTATAAAGGTTTCAAATGGGCGTGGCCCAGATGTCATCAGCCAATGAGAATGTAAGTGGTGGGCAGCGACTACGGGGACGTGGGTTTTCCACCAATCAAAGGGCTGAAAGAAAGAAAAAAATTAGCATATTAATGGCGGATCAGAGAGCCAGAATAAACAACTAACATCGGAAGGTGACGGGGTGGGAACATCACAGCCAGTTATGACTTAAACTGGTTAATGACGTCCTTTTATGCTGGGCGCGGGTGACGAGTGGGTGGTGGCCATTAATTGTTAAGCATGGTTATCATAATCATCATGAACTTCATTATGTGGGCTGGTGAACAGGTGGGCAGGTGGACAGGGAGTGCCATGGTAGTAAGATGTTAACAACCCGTGTGGTATGCAGAAGGCCGTCGGTTCGATCCGGACCCCGAAACCTGCTGTCTAATTTTAGTTTTGCGTCTTTTCCCCCGTGGACGCATGGATTTTTTTTTCTGGATTCTGAGGTTTTTCCTTCAACATTTAGAATCAATGCGCATTTAGTGTATTTGATTACTATAATTGTCCACGCAGTGAAAAAGCCACTTGGTTGAGCTATCATTTGTGGCCAGGTTATACAAAGAGCTATATAGCTCAAGTGGGCCTTAACTGGTAAAATTTAAAATCGTTTGGACTGTGTTTTATTGTTATTTTTTAGCATTCACCAGTCACGATCCTTTCATTTATCATCAACATCACTCACTGGCGACAATGAACAATGTTATGAATACCATGCAGCACGCCGTGGAATGTGTCCCAAGGCTGCCACACTAATCTGTGTAGACATAGCTGTAGATTTGACAAACTCGGCTAGGTTTAGGATAATATAACAGCTGTACAAATAAACAACAGTAACCATTCAAAATAACATGTTTACACAAGCTAGTCAGGCTCGTTTTGTTGAGAAAAAACACATTAACAGCCTGGATCACGATCTTGAAAATGTAAGTTTCAGATGTACATTTATTCTCCCAGAAACACATTGACCCTTGATCCAGAATAAAATGTTATTAAAGCTCATTGGTAACCAGAACAAAATCAAGTATATTTATATTGATGGGATCATAACCAAAAAAACCTTGTATACGGATAATAATTGCCGCGAAAGCCTACGTGTTTGAAGTCGATTTGTTTAACTGATGAGAATTCAAGAGTGATGATGTTGCTGCTGATGATTCTGCTTCTGCTGCCGACTTTAGTATTGATGCTGTTGATACTATTGCTGGACGATGATGATAATAATGACGATGCTAATGGTAATCATGGAGTCCATCTTCTTTGGTTCGTTCGGTAAAGTCACGTAGAATGAGAATACAAATAATTATAACGCAGTATATTCTCACGACGTTTTTATTCTCATTCTACGTGACTTTACCGAAAGAACCAAAGAAGATGAATCATTGCAGTCACGAAAGCTTTAAAATCGAAATTATGGAGTTGCTGATGCTGTTACTCCTGCTGCCTGTTACTAATTCTGCTGATGCTGCTAATCATTGAGTCAAGTTGAATTTGAGTTCGACGAGACGATAACTCGGGGAGACCAGGATAAGTCTGATTTGGGTGACGAAAAATGAAAAAGCTAAACAAGTCAAACGCATGACAGCACTGAAGTGAATATAACCAACACATCGCCCAGACCACAATGTGATTAGCGTTCACACAATGGTACGATACAGTGAGGGAAAAAACGTATTTGATCCCCTGCTGATTTTGTACGTTTGCCCGTCTGACAAAGAAATGATCAGTCTATAATTTTAATGGTAGGTTTATTTGAACGGTGAGAGACAGAATAACAACAACAAATCCAGAAAAACGCATGTCAAAAATGTCATAAATATATTTGCCATTTTAAATGAGGGAAATAATATTTGACCCCCTCTCAATCAGAAAGATTTCTGGCTCCCAGGTCTCTTTTATACAGGTAACGAGCTGAGATTAGGAGCACACTCTTAAAGGGAGGGCTCCTAATCTCAGCTTGTTACCCTGTATAAAAGACAACCTGTCCCACAGAAACATCAATCATCAGATTCCAAACTCTCCACCATGGCCAAGACCAAAGAGCTCTCAAGGATGTCAGGGACATGATTGTAGACCTACACAAGGCTGGAATGGGCTACAAGACTATTGCCAAGCAGCTTGGTGAGAAGATGACAACAGTTTGGTGCGATTATTCGCAAATGGAAGAAAACACAAAAGAACTGTCAATCTCCCCTCGGGCTGGGGCTCCATGCAAGATCTCACCTCCTGGAGTTGCAATGATCATGAGAACTATGAGGAATCAACCCAGAACTACACGGGAGGATCTTGTCAATGATCTCAAGGCAGCTGGGGCCAAAGTCGCCAAAGAAAACAATTGGTAACACACTATGCCGTGAAGGACTGAAATCTTGCAGCCAGGCGACCGCAAGGTCCCCCTGCTCACATATATATACATGCCCGTCTGAAGTTTGCCAATGAACATCTGAATGATTCAGAGGACAACTGGGTGAAGTGTTGTGGTCAGATGAGACCAAAATGGAGCTCTTTGGCATCAACTCAACTCGCCGTGTTTGGAGGAGGAGGAATGCTGCCTATGACCCCAAGAACACCATCCCCATCCGTCAAACATGGAGGTGGAAACATTATGCTTTGGGGGTGTTTTTCTGCTAAGGGGACAGGACAACTTCACCGCATCAAAGGGACGATGGACGGGGCCATGTACCGTCAAATCTTGGGTGAGAACCTCCTTCCCTCAGCCAGGGCATTGAAATGGGTCGTGGATGGGTATTCCAGCATGACAATGACCCAAAACACACGGCCAAGTTAACAAAGGAGTGGCTCAAGAAGAAGCACATTAAGGACCTGGAGTGGCCTAGCCAGTCTCCAGACCTTAATCCCATAGAAAATCTGTGGAGGGAGCTGAAGGTTCGAGTTGCCAAACGTCAGCCTCGAAACCTTAATGACTTGGAGAAGATCTGCAAAGAGGAGTGGGACAAAATCCCTCCTGAGATGTGTGCAAACCTGGTGGCCAACTACAAGAAACGTCTGACATCTGTGATTGCCAACAAGGGTTTTACCACCAAGTCCTAAGTCATGTTTTACAGAGGGGTCAAATACGTATTTCCCTCATTAAAATGCAAATCAATTTATGACATTTTTGACATGCGTTTTTTCTGGATTTTTGTTGTTGTTATTCTGTCTCTCACTGTTCAAATAAACGTACCATTAAAATTATAGACTGCTAATTTCTTTCTCAGTGGGCAAACGTACAAAATCAGCAGGGGATCAAATTACTTTTTTTCCCTCACTGTATAATTAATGTAATTAAAATTCATCTGCACGTTGCTGAACAGCCTGAGAACAAGGGTTAGGTTCACACCAAATTGGCGTCCCATTTTAAGGGGTTCATAATAAGGAATACATTTGCAACGCGTGGCCGCACCGCAGGATTCACTCTCGACTCAGAGAGAGAGAACGACTCAAAGTCGTGGGGAGGAACCACAGGCGAGTGGGAAGGTAGCAGGAACAGCCACATGGCTAGCCGGAGCTACCAACAATTCCCCAAGCTCTGCAGTCCTATATATATACTGCGGTGTTCTCAGCAGTGGTGGAGACGGGCCGGAACACCCCAGAACGCCGCGTTGGGAGTGAAAATGCGAACCGTGTGACCGACTGCATTCACGGAAGGTAAACGATTAAATTTTTTTATTTTATTTACTGGGCCATTATAATCAATGTAAGTTTAACCCTTGCTCAACGTGTACTTTGCAGGAGCTCTGTTGTTAGGGAGGCAAGAAGCGATCATACTCGGGTGAAGTATGGTTCTGTTGGAACCTGGGTCCAACGTTGTCGCCTGTTTTGCTTTTGAACGGCAACAAACAAAAAAAAAAACACCGAGGCCGAATTATTGTTGCGCATATTCGGAATGTTTGGGCGAAAACTTCAGTTGACTGTTCGCAGATTCCACGAAGGTTATATATTGTTTTTTTTTCACGAGAATTAGAATGGAAAACACGTGCAGATAAATGTGTTTACCAAGCAAAACATGTTCTGGAAGAGTGCAGTTTGTGCATTCTGCGAAACTAGTGTCGATTCGTCTTCTTGGTTCTTTCGGTAAAGTCACGTAGAATGGAAATAAAATAATACAAATAAGACGATAACATTCTCACGACGTTTCGGCCACGACACAAGTAGCCTTATTCAGGTGAAGGAACAGAACTGTCGGGACGATAGAGCTTCAATGAACACCGCTGAGCTTGGCAGCATCTTTTAAGCTGGGTCGGAGGAGCAGAGCTCCTCGACAAAGGAGTTTACATATTAACAGAAGAATCTAGCATTGAAGTAGCCGTGCTAATGTGTTGGATTAGCAGGGTGTTAAAGTCAGAAATGAGAATGTAACTGGGAGATTAGCATGATGTTAGTGTGAGGGATCAGCATGTGACTGGTCACGGAAGTAGCTATGTCAAAGTCAGAGTTTACATATCAACAGAAGAATCTAGCATTGAAGTAGCCGTGTTAATGTATTGGATTAGCAGGGTGTTAAATCAGAAATGAGCATGTAACTGGGAGATTAGCATGATGTTAGTGTGAGGGATTAGCATGTAACTGGTCACGGAAGTAGCTATGTTAAAGTCAGAGTTTACATATCAACAGAAGAATCTAGCATTGAAGTAGCCGTGTTAATGTGTTGGATTAGCAGGGTGTTAAAGTCAGAAATGAGCATGTAACTGGGAGATTAGCATGATGTTAGTGTGAGGGATTAGCATGTAACTGGTCACGGAAGTAGCTATGTTAAAGTCAAAGTTTACATATCAACAGCACAATTTAGCATTGAAGTAGCTGTGTTAATGTGTTGGATTAGCAGGGTGTTAAAGTCATAAATTAGCATGTAACTGGGAGATTAGCATGATGTTAATTTGAGGGATTAGCATGTAACTGGTCATGGAAATAGCTTTGTTAAAGTCAGAGTTTACATATCAACAGATGCATTTAGTATATTGACGCTAAAGGACTGCAACTACCCAACTATCATACAATAAACCGATGTGAAAAAACAAAGTATAAACTACATCATATAATAAATGTACTCAATATATTCTTCAATAAGTTGAGCTATTAACATAAAGTAACTGAGTATACACTACACTATATAATGAATACCATATAATAAACTGATAAAAAAACTAAATATATAAACTACATCGATGTTATCAATAAGCTCAATATACTCTCCAATCAGCTGAGCTACTAACGATAAGTCGTTATGCATTACAATTCTACGTCGGAAAAAGTGGCGGTTTCTCTTTTTTTCTTCTCAACGTTAGCACCACGGAAAGCGACTAGCTTTGTTCAGACGGACGAGTCCATCTATGCTCGGAACGTAGGAGGGGGGAGAGAGAAACAGCCACGATGCTCTGCTCTGTCCTGTGTTGCGTTACAACTATGCTATAAACTAGACTACTGTGCATTGCAATGTTGTACCTTCCAATCTAAACAACATTGCATAATATTATATACACAGCCCAATGTAAGCTCTAACATTATGCATTATATTGATATATCTCCAACTAAACTTTTTTTCTACATTACACGACTATACACCGTAATATACACTGCCATAGACAAACCCCATCCTTGAATTATACAATGCGTTACTATACACTACCCTATACTTTAAACTATAAAATATTAGACTTGCAATATTACACTCTGTATTATTCTACCAACCCTACTGTATGCCACACTGATGTATATTCACTATACAATTATGATACTATATATTGCCTTATGAATTATGTTAAACATTACACCGTAAAATGCAATCAATCAAGAACCGAAATGGTTTATAACGTCTTTACAATGGTTACTAAGGCAGAATCCATCTTCTCGGTTGAAATTGTCTCTGCGTTTGTATATGTGGATGGCCTCATGAACGAATCTCTCGTGGTAGCCGGATGGCTTGCAGAGAACCTCCGTCTTGGAGAAGTCAATGTCATGTGAGCCCACTGAATTATAACAGTGATCTGCCACGGCTGAGGTGTTCGTCCTACCGTGTTTCAAGTCTGCTTTATGTTCACGGATGCGGTCCGAGACATGTCGTTTGGTTTCTCCAATGTAGCTGCTATCACAGAGGCAACTTAGTTTGTAGACGCCCGGGTACTGTATGTCTGGAACCACATCTTTTACAGACGGAACCAGATCACGGATTTTATGTACTGTGTTGAATCGGACCTGGATCTTGTGTTTATTCAGGATTTTGGTAAGGTGATGGTTTTGAATGGCTCCTTAAGAGGATCCTTCTTCATGGTTGGAGTGATAGCTTTGCGGATTGTCTAGTCGGAGTAACCATTTGCCTTGAGAGCTTGGTGTACGTGCTTGAGTTCACTGGCAATGTGTTCCTGGTCGGATATGCATTGGGCTCTATGGTATAGAGTCTTGATGAGGGAATTCTTCTGGGATGGATGGTGGTGGGAATCCGGTTTTAAGTAAGCATCCGTATGGGTAGCTTTCCTGTAGACAGAGTGGTTCATTGAACCATCATGTCTCCTTTAAATTAGGACATCCAAATAGGGTAGCTTGCCATCTTTTTCGACTTATTTTATTATCTTTTATTTTTATTATTTTATTGTTTCCCTTCTACGTGACTTTACCGAAAGAACCAAGAAGATGAATCCCTGCAGTCACGAAAGCTTTAAATCGCAATTTAGTGTGGGTTCGTTTTTGCTCTTTCCAAAATAAGTTTAGTTATAAATCACGTAAAGTTAAAACTTCAATAAAAAATCAACTTTAAATGGAGCGTTTAAAAAAAAACTAGTATAATCAAGGCTGTAGCCATGGAATCAACATTGGGGGGCAGACCAAATCTTCCAGGGGGTCGTGGGTCACCCCCCAGGAAAAAAAATTCTAAATTTGAAAATGAATTCCCTGCCATTTCCTGCCTAAAATATTTTTTAAAAAATCACTAACACATATGGGATGGACTTTTTTACTATTTTTTTTTTACAATAATGTCTAATAGTGTATTGTATTACATTGCTCTGTGTTTTTTTATTTTTTTACATTTTCTTGTTTCATTGGATGTAATGGCAGAGATCAGGGATTAATAAAGTACAGCCATAACCACAATCATATTAAGAGAAATCTATTTTATAGCAATATATTGGGAGGGGGGGGACATTTTAAGCATATTTGAATATTGAAGGGGATGTGTCCCCCCCCCCCCCCCCCGCCAATATATATGTTATAAGTACAGCCTTGAGTATAAAACATTCAAACGTCTGTTGGGATTTTCGAAATGTCGGAAATGTGTGGTTTATTTCCCCCCCCCCACAGGTAACGCCTAGGGTTGCACCAACATAGCAGCCGTACTCTCTGGTTCTATTCGGTAAAGTCACCACGTAGGTAAAACATAAAACAACAAAAATCACGACGTTTCGGCCACAACACAAGCGGCCTTCATCAGGTGAAGGGATCCCAGGCTGTCTCGAGGACAGCGCTGGAGTGAAACACAGCCACGCTCAGACCGCGGACCTTTAAGCTGTGTGCGAGACAGCCTGATCCCTTCACCTGGTGAAGGCCGCTTGTGTTGTGGCCGAAACGTCGTGATTTTTTGTTGTTTCATTTTTTACCTACGTGACGACTTTACCGAACAGAACCAAAGAGTATGGATCCTTGCAGTCACGAAAGCTTTAAATCTAGAATAGCAGCCGTAATTAAGAATGACGTTCAGCCCTTTCTCAAACCTGGATCAAGGCCTTCACCATGCAGCATTAGTTATGGGGCTATGTTTCACCATACTTCACCACTCTTAGTATGGGTTGGTAAAGAAGTTGGTTCAGATGTCGCCCGCCACTATTAGCCGGGGCCGAGAAGTGAACGGAGACCACCGGGCTCAGAGTGGGCAGCGTGCTAACGCTTTGTGCGAATGCTGACATCCAACTTCGGTCATTCGGGTTGAATTTGAAGCCGCATTGTAACCGCCTGTGTCTCCCCATCTGCGCTCAGAGTCCCACTGAGAGCCGAGGTAACACCGAGCCTCCCTCGTGGTTCCAGGCGCCGCGTGCGGATCTGAGGGCTTTAACTTCCGAGCCCTGATCTCTGAACCGCCCGTGCCTCGCACATCTCACTCACCGATTTACCACACCTCACTCACCGATTTACCACAACTCGCTCCCTTGTTCCCCACGCCGCACTCCCCCTCTGATACCTCAACTCTTTTTGCCTCCCTTAGTTCATAGTTTAATTTATTTTGGTATAGCCCCTGTGAGCCATTCGGCTCTTGAATCGAGTGCAACCGCAACAAACAAAAATCATGAACAAGAAAAACATCTTGAAGTGATTATGTGACTGACCCAACTCACTTCCCCCTTCTAACGTTCCTTGACCGAAATAAAATAATAAAATATCTCACGACGTTTCGGCCACAACACAAGTGGCCTTCTTCGGGTGAAAGGAACAAACCTGTCGGGACGACAGAGCTACATTGAACGCTGCTAAAAAAAACAAAAAAAAGACGCTGCGAATCTTAGCAGCGTTCAATGGAGCTCTGTCGTCCCGACAGGTGTGTTCCTTTCACCTGAAGAAGGCCACTTGTGTTGTGGCCGAAACGTCGTGAGAATTCTATTGTTTAATTTTATTATTTTATTCTCATTCCACGTGGTGGCGACTTTACCGAAAGAACCAAAGAAGATGAATCCTTGCAGTCACGAAAGCTTTAAATCGAAACGAAATTAAATACATATTTCTTAGCTCTTTCGGTAAAGTCACGTTGAAGGGAAACAACACAATAATAAAATATATATAAAACAATAAAATTCTCACGACGTTTCGACCATAACACAAACGGTCGTCATCAGGTGTGTCGGCTTGCAATGCAAATTCGACACACCTGATGATGACCGTTTGTGTTATGGTCGAAACGTCGTGGAGAATTTTTATTATTTTATTATTTTATTGTTTCCCTTCAACGTGACTTTACCGAAAGAGCTAAGAATATGAATTACTGCAGTCACGAAAGCTTTAAATCGAAATGAAATACGTAAAAAAAAAAATCCTCTTTACTTCGGGCGGCCGTGAGGTCACATTCTCCGTGCGTGGATCCGATGATGATTATCATTACAACGTGACGAATCTCGCTAATCTCACGTGCTGTGGAACGTCGTCTCTTCCAGTTTTAGTACATTTCATGAGTGACCGAGGTTCGAGAAAACTAAAATGCAGAATACGGTGGGGAGGTGCTTAAACTAAATTTCACTTTGGCCATTTTCTTCTCCTGGCCACTTCGCCGCCCAGTGGTTTTGGAAACTTCACAAGTCTCTGTGTGACCCACCAACCCTCGTTCCAAGCTCTGGATCACAGGCGCCCGCTTTTTCACCCGGATGTATATCGTGATTGCCAACCGTACCGATTAAAGCCGCTCACTTTCAAACCATATGACCGCACGCTGATTTTGAAAGCAAAATTGGTCTAATATGTGTTTTCATTATGTTGCTGTACAAGTGGTACGGTTAGCTTTGAACGTCGTTGTGCGGTATTCTGGAAGGCTTTGCTGGTTTTTTTCCTGAAATTTCTCTGTTGCGCGCAGTCACTTTAAGATGTTTTTCTTGTTCACGTTTTTTTGTTTGTTGCGCTTGAACCCGAGTCAAGCGCCGCATGGCACACAGGGCTATAGCAAATACATGAAACTGAAACCGAATGAAGATTTAAACATCGGCAGCCTAACGCAAGTGTGCTATCGGCTCCTGTTCGTGCAGCTTAGGATGAGACGGGAGACCCCGTGTGTTGTTATGTGCATGGTGGTACGTGCGTGTTGGGTTAATTGAGGTGGTTCTTTCTCCTCGTGCAAGATGCCCTCACCATGCCAAGGCCTATAACTCATTCACCAAGGCCACATTTTTTTGGTATCTTTGCCCCTGACACCAGGGGCAAAACAAAAAAATGACACCCTCCCCATACACATAGAGATACTTATACAATTCCCAACTCTCAGTGTCACACGGAGGAAATTGAAGGATGAAATTAAAACCTAACCCCCCCCCCAGAAATCAATTAAGTACTCGTTTTATGTATGTATGCTTCGTATTAAAATAATGACGAAACAGTCACACATTTTTGATTTAAAACTTTCGTGACTACAGGGATTCATATTCTTGGTTCTTTCGGTAAAGTCACCACCACGTAGAAGGGAAACAATAAAATAATAAAAATATAAAACAATAAAATTATTGTAAAACAATAAAATTATTATTCTTGGTTCTTTCGGTAAAGTCACCACCACGTAGAAGGGAAACAATAAAATAATAAAAATATAAAACAATAAAATTATTGTAAAACGATACAATTATTATTCTTGGTTCTTTCGGCAAAGTCACCACCACGTAGAAGGGAAACAATAAAATAATAAAAATATAAAACAATAAAATTATTGTAAAACAATAAAATTATTATTCTTGGTTCTTTCGGTAAAGTCACCACCACGTAGAAGGGAAACAATAAAATAATAAAATATAAAACAATAAAATTATTGTAAAACAATAAAATTATTATTCTTGGTTCTTTCGGTAAAGTCACCACCACGTAGAAGGGAAACAATAAAATAATAAAAATATAAAACAATAAAATTATTGTAAAACAATACAATTATTATTCTTGGTTCTTTCGCCAAAGTCACCACCACGTAGAAGGGAAACAATAAAATAATAAAAATATAAAACAATAAAATTATTGTAAAACAATAAAATTATTATTATTGGTTCTTTCGGTAAAGTCACCACCACGTAGAAGGGAAACAATAAAATAATAAAAATATAAAACAATAAAATTATTATTCTTAGTTTTTTCGGTAAAGTCACGTTGAAGAGAAACAACAAAATAACAAAATATATATAAAACAATAAAAAATTCTCACGACGTTTCGACCATAACTCAAACGGTCATCATCAGGTGTGTCGGTTTGCATAAATTTATTTTGAAAACGGCATATTTATTTATTTATATAAAAATAACGTTTGCGTCACGCGCAACGATTGGCTGTTTGCCAGGACTAGTCCATCTATTTTTTGAAAAGAGGAGGGGGGAGACGAAATTTGTTTTTATGTATGCTGTCTGAAAGCCACTGTAAGCGTGAACAATCAATCAAGAACTGAAATGATTTATCAAATCTTTCCAATGATTGCTAAGATAGAATCCATCTTCTCGGTTGAAATTGTCTCTGTGTTTGTATATGTGGATAGCCTCATGAACGAATCTCTCATGGAAGCCAGATGGCTTACAAAGAACCTCCGTCTTGGAAAAGTCAATGGCATGTGAGCCTACTGAATTAGAACAATGATCTGCTACGGCCGAGGTGTTGGTCCTACCGTGTTTAAGGTCTGCTTTATGTTCACGAATGCGGTCCGAGATATGGCGTTTGGTTTCTCCAATGTAACTACTACCACAGAGGCAACTTAGTTTGTAGACACCAGGGTATTGTATGTCCGGAATCACATCTTTTACAGACGGAACCAGATCACGGATTTTATGTAATGTGTTGAAACGGACCTGGATCTTGTGTTTATTCAAGATTTTGGAGATCTTTTTTGTGATCCCAGCAATGTAGGGTAAAGTGATGGTTTTGAAAGGCTCCTCAAGAGGGTTCTTCTTCATGGTTTGAGTGATAGCTTTGCGGATTGTATAGTCGGAGTAACCATTAGCCCTAAGAGCTTGGTGTACGTGCTTGAGTTCACTGCTTATGTGTTCCTGGTCGGATATGCATTGGGCTCTATGATACAGAGTCTTGATGAGAGAATTCTTCTGTGATGGATGGTGGTGGGAATCCGGTTTCAGATAAGCATCCGTATGGGTAGCTTTCCTGTAGACAGAGTGGCTCATTGAACCATCAGGTCTCTTTTTAATTAGGACATCCAAAAAAGGTATCTTGCCATCTATTTCGACTTCCATGGTAAATCTGATGGCTGGGTGTATGGAATTGATGTGGTCGAAGAATTGGTCTAGAGCAGGCCGGCCATGTGGCCAGATGACAAAAGTGTCATCCACGTACCTCTTCCATAAGGTTGGGCGCAGAGTGGCAGTCTGGATGGCGTCAGTCTCAAATTTCTCCATGAAAATGTTAGCTATAACTGGAGAAAGGGGGGAGCCCATTGGGGTGCCCTCAGTTTGTTTGTAGAAAGTTCCATTCCAAGTGAAGTATGTATTGGTTAAACAGTGTCTCACCAGGGGGGGTACCTCAGTGTTTAGTCCTTGATGAACCAAGTCTTCAATGATTGCAATGGTGTCAGGTACAGGAACCTTGGTGAATAAGGAAACTACATCAAAACTGACAAGCAGGTCGTCTGGGGACAGGGAAATACCCTTGATTGTTGATACCAGGTGAGTAGAATTTTGTACCGCAGAGGTGGTCTTTCCAGTGAAAGGACGCAGGATTTCAGACAAAAAACGAGCTAGTTTGTAGGTGGGGGAGCTGATAGTAGAGACTATGGGACGAAGAGGTGTATCAACTTTATGTATTTTTGGTAAGCCGTATAATCTTGGTGGCCTGGCAGCAGAAGGTTTCAACTGAAAACTGTTTAGATTGATCAATTAATGCGGTTGAATCAGAAATTATTTTGTTGGTTTGTGTGACGAGGCTGTTGGTGGGATCTCTTTTTATTTTTGTATAACTACCATCGTCGAGTAATTCTTTAATTTTGTTGTTGTATTCTATTTTATCCATGATAACAGTAGCATTGCCTTTGTCAGCTGAGAGAACTACAATATCATTCCTCTTTTTTAATTTATATAATTCAAAACGCTCATCTTTGCTGAGGTTGCTAGCTGGCATCTTAGCGTTTTTGAGGGTTGCAGCGATTTCAGATCTTGCTACGTCTGCAGCGATGTGACCCAGGCCCCTGAGAGCAACGTCTACTTGGGCAATTATATCATTAACTGGTATGTGTTTAGGTGTGACTGCAAAGTTTAGACCTTTAGCTAAAACGGATTTCAGACCATCGGAAATAGAACTGTTACTGCGATTAATTACGACTTTATTAACGTCTAACTTTTTGGTGTGTGGGTCCGGTCTTTTGTTGAAGAGGAGGTTAAATTTGGAAATCAGGTTTTCCTTACATTTGGTCGACATAGTAGCAGCTGAAGAGGCAGTCATATTGTCTACATGTTCCCAATCCGATGTGGACATTATTGCCGTCAATGATAAGTGTGATTTGTAGAGTGTCTTGTCTAACTGATCTAGTTCTGTGCGTATAAGTCTGATTTTTTCTGAGATAAGAGCTAAGCTAGTTTTGAAAAGAATTCGTTTCGCATTAGAAGAAGTTACAGTAGCAGAGGTGAGTGTAAATGCGATTGGTATTACCCCAGAGTCGCGGCATCTCTTCAGGAAGGTGAGAGACTCGATCAGCTGAGCTTTCTTATCCCGGAGTTTGTTGAAAGATCTTAAAGTTATGTGAAAACCCTCCCCGTAGAGGCGATTAAATTTTGATTTAAAGCTTTCGTGACTGCAGTAATTCATATTCTTAGTTTTTTCGGTAAAGTCACGTTGAATTACTGCAGTCACGAAAGCTTTAAATCAAATTTAATCGCCCTCTACGGGGGAGGGTTTTCACATAACTTTAAGATCTTTCAACAAACTCCGGGGATAAGAAAGCTCAGCTGATCGAGTCTCTCACCTTCCTGAAGAGATGCCGCGACTCTGGGGTAATACCAATCGCATTACACTCACCTCTGCTACTGTAACTTCTTCTAATGCGAAACGAATTCTTTTCAAAACTAGCTTAGCTCTTATCTCAGAAAAAATCAGACTTATACGCACAGAACTAGATCAGTTAGACAAGACACTCTACAAATCACACTTATCATTGACGGCAATAATGTCCACATCGGATTGGGAACATGTAGACAATATGACTGCCTCTTCAGCTGCTACTATGTCGACCAAATGTAAGGAAAACCTGATTTCCAAATTTAACCTCCTATTCAACAAAAGACCGGACCCACACACCAAAAAGTTAGACGTTAATAAAGTCGTAATTAATCGCAGTAACAGTTCTATTTCCGATGGTCTGAAATCCGTTTTAGCTAAAGGTCTAAACTTTGCAGTCACACCTAAACACATACCAGTTAATGATATAATTGCCCAAGTAGACGTTGCTCTCAGGGGCCTGGGTCACATCGCTGCAGACGTAGCAAGATCTGAAATCGCTGCAACCCTCAAAAACGCTAAGATGCCAGCTAGCAACCTCAGCAAAAATGAGCGTTTTGAATTATATAAATTAAAAAAGAGGAATGATATTGTAGTTCTCTCAGCTGACAAAGGCAATGCTACTGTTATCATGGATAAAATAGAATACAACAACAAAATTAAAGAATTACTCGACGATGGTAGTTATACAAAAATAAAAAGAGATCCCACCAACAGCCTCGTCACACAAACCAACAAAATAATTTCTGATTCAACCGCATTAATTGATCAATCTAAACAGTTTTCATTGAAACCTTCTGCTGCCAGGCCACCAAGATTATACGGCTTACCAAAAATACATAAAGTTGATACACCTCTTCGTCCCATAGTCTCTACTATCAGCTCCCCCACCTACAAACTAGCTCGTTTTTTGTCTGAAATCCTGCGTCCTTTCACTGGAAAGACCACCTCTGCGGTACAAAATTCTACTCACCTGGTATCAACAATCAAGGGTATTTCCCTGTCCCCAGACGACCTGCTTGTCAGTTTTGATGTAGTTTCCTTATTCACCAAGGTTCCTGTACCTGACACCATTGCAATCATTGAAGACTTGGTTCATCAAGGACTAAACACTGAGGTACCCCCCCTGGTGAGACACTGTTTAACCAATACATACTTCACTTGGAATGGAACTTTCTACAAACAAACTGAGGGCACCCCAATGGGCTCCCCCCTTTCTCCAGTTATAGCTAACATTTTCATGGAGAAATTTGAGACTGACGCCATCCAGACTGCCACTCTGCGCCCAACCTTATGGAAGAGGTACGTGGATGACACTTTTGTCATCTGGCCACATGGCCGGCCTGCTCTAGACCAATTCTTCGACCACATCAATTCCATACACCCAGCCATCAGATTTACCATGGAAGTCGAAATAGATGGCAAGATACCTTTTTTGGATGTCCTAATTAAAAAGAGACCTGATGGTTCAATGAGCCACTCTGTCTACAGGAAAGCTACCCATACGGATGCTTATCTGAAACCGGATTCCCACCACCATCCATCACAGAAGAATTCTCTCATCAAGACTCTGTATCATAGAGCCCAATGCATATCCGACCAGGAACACATAAGCAGTGAACTCAAGCACGTACACCAAGCTCTTAGGGCTAATGGTTACTCCGACTATACAATCCGCAAAGCTATCACTCAAACCATGAAGAAGAACCCTCTTGAGGAGCCTTTCAAAACCATCACTTTACCCTACATTGCTGGGATCACAAAAAAGATCTCCAAAATCTTGAATAAACACAAGATCCAGGTCCGTTTCAACACATTACATAAAATCCGTGATCTGGTTCCGTCTGTAAAAGATGTGATTCCGGACATACAATACCCTGGTGTCTACAAACTAAGTTGCCTCTGTGGTAGTAGTTACATTGGAGAAACCAAACGCCATATCTCGGACCGCATTCGTGAACATAAAGCAGACCTTAAACACGGTAGGACCAACACCTCGGCCGTAGCAGATCATTGTTCTAATTCAGTAGGCTCACATGCCATTGACTTTTCCAAGACGGAGGTTCTTTGTAAGCCATCTGGCTTCCATGAGAGATTCGTTCATGAGGCTATCCACATATACAAACACAGAGACAATTTCAACCGAGAAGATGGATTCTATCTTAGCAATCATTGGAAAGATTTGATAAATCATTTCAGTTCTTGATTGATTGTTCACGCTTACAGTGGCTTTCAGACAGCATACATAAAAACAAATTTCGTCTCCCCCCTCCTCTTTTCAAAAAATAGATGGACTAGTCCTGGCAAACAGCCAATCGTTGCGCGTGACGCAAACGTTATTTTTTATATAAATAAATAAATATGCCGTTTTCAAAATAAATTTATGCAAACCGACACACCTGATGATGACCGTTTGAGTTATGGTCGAAACGTCGTGAGAATTTTTATTGTTTTATATATATTTTGTTATTTTGTTGTTTCTCTTCAACGTGACTTTACCGAAAAAACTAAGAATATGAATTACTGCAGTCACGAAAGCTTTAAATCAAAAAATAAAATTATTGTAAAACAATAAAATTATTATTCTTGGTTCTTTCGGTAAAGTCACCACCACGTAGAAGGGAAACAACAAAATAATAAAAATATAAAACAATAAATTATTATTTCTTGGTTCTTTCGGCAAAGTCACCACCACGTAGAAGGGAAGCAATAAAATAATAAAAATATAAAACAATAAAATTATTGTAAAACAATAAAATTATTATTCTTGGTTCTTTCGGTAAAGTCACCACCACGTAGAAGGGAAACAAAATAATAAAAATATATAAAACAATAAAATTATTATTCTTGGTTCTTTCGGTAAAGTCACCACCACGTAGAAGGGAAACAATAAAATAATTAAAATATAAAACAATTAAATTATTGTAAAACAATACAATTATTATTCTTGGTTCTTTCGGCAAAGTCACCACCACGTAGAAGGGAAACAATAAAATAATAAAAATATAAAACAATAACATTATTGTAAAACAATAAAATTATTATTCTTGGTTCTTTCGGTAAAGTCACCACCACGTAGAAGGGAAACAATAAAATAATAAAAATATAAAGCAATAAAATTATTGTAAAACAATAAAATTATTATTCTTGGTTCTTTCGGTAAAGTCACCACCACGTAGAAGGGAAACAATAAAATAATAAAAATATAAAACAATAAAATTATTGTAAAACAATAAAATTATTATTCTTGGTTCTTTCGGTAAAGTCACCACCACGTAGAAGGGAAACAATAAAATAATAAAAATATAAAACATTAAAATTATTGTAAAACAATAAAATTATTATTCTTGGTTCTTTCGGTAAAGTCACCACCACGTAGAAGGGAAACAATAAAATAATAAAAATAAAAACCAATAAAATTATTGTAAAACAATAAAATTATTATTCTTGGTTCTTTCGGTAAAGTCACCACCACGTAGAAGGGAAACAATAAAATAATAAAAATATAAAACAATAAAATTATTATTCTTGGTTCTTTCGGTAAAGTCACCACCTCGTAGAAGGGAAACAATAAAATAATAAAAATATAAAACAATAAAATTATTGTAAAACAATACAATTATTATTCTTGGTTCTTTCGGCAAAGTCACCACCACGTAGAAGGGAAACAACAAAATAATAAAAATATAAAACAATAAAATTATTGTAAAACAATAAAATTATTATTCTTGGTTCTTTCGGTAAAGTCACCACCACGTAGAAGGGAAACAACAAAATAATAAAAATATAAAACAATTAAATTATTGTAAAACAATACAATTATTATTCTTGGTTCTTTCGGCAAAGTCACCACCACGTAGAAGGGAAACAACAAAATAATAAAAATATAAAACAATAAAATTATTGTAAAACAATACAATTATTATTCTTGGTTCTTTCGGCAAAGTCTCCACCACGTAGAAGGGAAACAACAAAATAATAAAAATATAAAAACAATAAAATTATTGTAAAACAATAAAATTATTATTCTTGGTTCTTTCGGTAAAGTCACCACCACGTAGAAGGGAAACAACAAAATAATAAAAATATAAAACAATAAAATTATTATTCTTGGTTCTTTGGGTAAAGTCACCACCACGTAGAAGGGAAACAATAAAATAATAAAAATATAAAACAATAAATTATTGTAAAACAATAAAATAATATTCTTGGTTCTTTCGGTAAAGTCCCCACCACGTAGAAGGGAAACAATAAAAATATAAAACAATTAAATTATTGTAAAAAATATATATTTTGTTATTTTGTTGTTTCTCTTCAACGTGACTTTACCGAAAAAACTAAGAATATGAATTACTGCAGTCACGAAAGCTTTAAATCAAAATAATTTTATTGTTTTACAATAATTTAATTGTTTTATATTTTTATTGTTTCCCTTCTATATATTTTGTTATTTTGTTGTTTCTCTTCAACGTGACTTTACCGAAAAAACTAAGAATAATAAAATTCATATTCTTGGTTCTTTCGGTAAAGTCACCACCACGTAGAAGGGAAACAATAAAATAAAAAATACATAAACGCCACTTTTTTTTTCAAATTTTCTTGCCGTGGGTTTCACACCTGATGATGATTGCTTATCGTGTTGCAGTCGAAACGTCGTGAGAATTTAATTGCTTTATATTTTTTATTATTTTACTGTTTCCCTTCTACTACGTGGTGGTGACTTTACCGAAAGAATCAAAAAAACAGCCACATATTTGCCAATAAAGAAAACTGACGCATTATTTTTTTCTTCATGGTCCGCTCTGGATCTTGGACCGTGGATAAATGTCCCCCCATCCCCCTAACGCTAAATCCAGGCCATGATATTCAGTGCGTAAAAATAATGCGTCCTCCACGAATAAAAACAAAACCCAATTTTCAACCGAGCGATAGCCCCTTGTTCGTGAGCTGGTGCATCTCAGTGGGTCCGCTTCTTCTTTTTGAAATTAGTTCGATAATTGATTCATTCGTTGACTACATCAATAGAGCGATTGAATGGAGCTCGTACGTAAACGCAACGAGTGTGGAGTAAAAGTTCGGTTACGAAACGTCCCGGATTACCCTGGACAGGCCTGGTGGCAGCGAAAAGCCAGAAGCTGTTGTGAAAATTAGGGAGGATTTTGTCTCCGGTAATTCGTTTTTGATCTGGCCCCGTGCTACACTCATGATATGGGGGGCTACGCGAGTAGCATCATGAGGTTGTTAACGGGGGGGGAGGGGTAGGGTCAAGTAATCTTTAAAGAATGTGCTTAGCATCGTATAAAGCGTGATGACACACACACACATACTCATTATCTTCTTTGCTTACTCTTTAAGCGCATTGAAGTTGGACGTTTACGCCCACAATCTGCGTGTGTTTTTACTCACTAAGCGTAATTTTATTGGGGGTTTTCTGCGCGCGCCTGTGTGTGCGTGTGTGTGTGTTGCGGTGAGTTGTGGGTTGGTTGCGCGTGTGTGTGTGTTGCGGTGAGTTGTGGGTTGGTTGCGCGTGTGTGCTCTGTGTGGGTGGGGTGGGTGGTGGTGGTGGTGATGGGGGAGGTGTGGGCGGTGAAAGTTTATACAGCGGCAGCAGCAGAAGAAGAAGAATAAAAAAGGGGAAGAGGGCGGAAATCCCGACCGACTTATCCAGCCGGAGCCGACGGACAGAAATCCTCGGAGACATCTCGTGAGTGAGTCGACGGCATCGAGAAGACGAGCGACCACGTTGACGATGACTTCTGCCGCGTTGACGATCACTTCTGCCGCGTTGTTCTTCTGCCTCCTGGCGTACACGGCCATCACCTGCAACTCGCAAGAGGTCACGGGTGAGTGAGAGAGTCAAACGATGGGTTTACGTAGCGCGGTTTATTGGCGACTGTTTGTCAACCCCGTGGTGGGTTTTTTTGGGCGTGTGTGTGTGCGTGTGTGTGGTGCTGGCCAATCCACCCCCTCGTGTACCGTTACAGACCTTCATAGGTGCGGCTCGCTAACAGCCACTTGCCCCTACAGTCTGTTGCAGGCCGTATGGGGGATCTTTGTTGTGCACGCGCCCGTCCGGTTCGATGTTCCGACGTTTCGCCCCACGTTGCCGGGGAGCTTCTCTGCGGCGCTCGATTCAATTGGCAGACGGGTCCGGAAGAATGTTTCGGGGACGAGGTGGCCGGTGTATGGGGAGACGTTCATGGGAAGAAACTCCCGGCTCGTGCGGCGAAACGTCGGACAATCGTGGCGAACAACAACAACAACAACAACAAGAACCACGTGGCACAACTCAAGAGTTGGTTCGACAAACTCTCTGTGCCGTGTTCTTGGTGGTCGCGTGTCCGTACCGTAAGTGTGTACTCTTTGCGCGTACGTGTCGGGGAACGGTGGCTGTGGAGGTGAACGCTTAAAGGTCGCGGTCTGAGCGTGGCCGTGTTTCACTCCAGCGCTGTCCTCGAGACAGCCCGGTCCCTTCACCTGATGAAGGCCGCTCGTGTTGTGGCCGAAACGTCGTGATTTTTGTCGTTTTATTTTTTTTTTGACCTACGTGGTGACTTTACCGAATAGAACCAAAGCGTATGAGGTGAGCGCGTTTGCGTTAAGGACCCCTCCTCGAATTTGTCGTTTAGTTGAACGACAAATTCCAATTTAAAAAAAAAAACGAAATCTTCCACCCTCCGGCTGATCCCACAGCAGATGCACGTTCGACACATGGCCTCCAATATCTGCCCTGACAGTAGAAACTTAAAACTATTTTTTTTAAAAAAATAACATTTTATTTTACCAGGTAAGGCCCACTGTGCTCCACACAGCTATTTTTTTTTTCAGAAGCTACCTGGCCACAAATGATAGCTCAACGAAGTGGCTTATCACGTGGAACTACATAGCGGCCACATACTCTACAGAATGCACTGTCCCTTGCAAAATAGCAATATTCATGATCGAAACACTTTCCAGTAAGCCCATATACTTTGCGATCCTCTTACGATGACGTGAACCGCACGTGGTTCGGTAACATGATCAGTAAAACAAACAAAACACGGACAAAAAAATTAAATCTACTCACGAAGATGCACATTTGGCAGTATATTGAGAGACAGAAATAGGAACACGTGGATTCTGCAAATATATATTTGCAGTTGTAAGACAATTACAACTGTTAAGAATGGCAGGTAGGGTCGGGCAGGACACTTGGCTAGATTATGAGACCTCCTTTGCCAGAAATAAGATATAGGAATAGGTTTTACCCTTTTAACTGGCACAAGACGCCTTTTGGCGTCTTCTGGTCCAACACCAGTGGAGACTAAGGGGCTGTAAGAAAAGCCGTCTCCGGTGTGGACCAATCAAATTCAAGGACAGTGCATAATATTATTATTATCAGAGTTGTCTCTTTTGTTTGCATTTTGACTGCTTGTGTTGTGGTTATTGCAAACATGATGCCTTGAATAAAGGTGTCAGTTTTTGTGCCAGTTAAAAGGGTAAAACTTATTCCTATATCTTGTTACTGGCAAAGGAGGTATCATAATGTAAATGCTCATTCCTAGCCCTCAATACTCTGATAGTGCGCTCTTTTTGAGTTGTACGCCTTTTGGCGTCTTCTGGTCCAACACCAATGGAGACTAAAGGGCTCTAAGAAAAGCCGTCTCCGGTGTGGACCAATCAAATTCAAGGACAGTGCCAATATTATTATCAGAGTTGTCTCTTTTGTTTGCATTTTGACTGCTTGTGTTGTGGTTATTGCAAACATGACGCCTTGAATAAAGGTGTCAGTTTTTGTTGTGCCAGTTACTTGGCTAGATGTGGACGATTTGCCGATGGCCCTGAATGATGATGGAGCGGCAGCCGAGGAACGGAGCGTGTCCAAGCGGGCGTTCAACGAAGGAGACGGAGCGATAAAAAATGAGCTTGCGTGCAGGTGATCGATGGATCGATGCATCGCAGGACCATGAGAGACGGTGAAAGCCTGTGGAGGAGGCCTTCATCCAGCAGTGGATTGATCATGGCTGATGACAATGATGATGATGACGACATATCAATTTGAAACATGAGCACTGACGAAAGTTGAAATGTGCACCAAATAATCTATGCAGGATTCTTAGCTCTTTCGGTAAAGTCACGTTGAAGGGAAACAATAAAATAATAAAATATGTATTGATATATTTTTTATTCTTTTATATATTATTATTATTATTTTGTTGTTTCCCTTCAACGTGACTTTACCGAAAGAGCTAAGAATATGAATTTCTGCAGTCACGAAAGCTTTAAATCAAAATCTATGCAGGATTCTTAGCTCTTTCGGTAAAGTCGCGTTGAAGGGAAACAATAAAATAATAAAATATATATAAAACAATAAAAAAAAATTCTCACGACGTTTCGACCATAACACACAAACGGTTATGGTCGAAACGTCGTGAGAATTTTTTTATTATTGTTTTATATATTTTTTATTATTTTATTGTTCCCTTCAACGTGACTTTACCGAAAGAGCTAAGAATATGAATCACTGCAGTCACGAAAGCTTTCAATCAAAAGCTATGCAGGAGTTACGCGCTGCTTTTTTACGCTTGTGCTAATGATTGTTGAAATAAATAATATATAAATATATTTTTTAACAACACGCGCTTTAATTAAATGTACCGTACGAGTAATTGGCAGAACTCCACCACGACTCGAGGAAGTGGCCCAGAAGCTTGGCCACAACGTACGGGGGACCCTCCCGTGGTGATTTACAGCCAACGTGAGCTAAGCAGTGGACAATTAGCACCCAAGCCGAAACATTGTTTAAAAATAAATGTTTTTTTTATGTTTAACGATAGAATATAGTCTTGTCATCAGTATGACGTACGTATTGCAAGTTTGCTGTGGATAGCACATTGGGAATGTTGGGTAAAAATTGAGTTACAAGATTTTGAGGCTACAACAACGACAACAACAAAAAGAACAACAACAGACAGAGTGAGTTAATCACGATAAAGGTTTTTGGGTTAGATGGCGTTATTTATAAATGTGTCGTAACCCTCCACCACCCGACACGGCCAATCAGCAAAAAAAAAGTGTCACGTTGACAAAAGACACAAAAGACACAAGTATTTACCAGCGAAACGTCGTACTCAAACTGTAAATGTGGATTAACTCTTCAACACACCGGTGGGCTGAAGTAGTGAATTATTTGTCTTTTGTCAACGTGACACTTTTTTTTTGCTGATTGGCCGTGTCGGGTGGTGGAGGGTTACGACACATTTATAAATAAACGCGATCTAACCCAAAAACCTTTATTATTACACAAATAGTTCACTACTTTAGCCCCTCGCCGGTGTGTTGTTGAAGAGTGAATCCACAACATTTACAGTTTGAGTTGTACTGTGATGTTTCGCTGGTTAATTACATCCAGCATCATCATCGGGCAATTCGCCAGAATGGTAAAGCCCTCTCCACTTGCTCCCGGTCTTAAATAGAACAGCAGCAGGGTGACGTCATCATTTCAATAAAAAACGCGTGGTAAAATACACGCGACTTATGGGGATGAGGATGTCATGTGCTGGTGTGTTATAGTACTGGTAATGCAATTTTAAAACCCGCCGGTCTCATTATTTATTGTTCGTAAACGCTCACGTGCAATCGGTGACCCGGTGAATTGTGTGTGTTTTTTTTGTGTGCGTGTGTGCGTGGTCGTAATTCATCCCCTGAAATTCTAAAATGCATCGTGACCGCGGCTTCTAGGGAGGGAGAGAAGAGAGAGGGAGAGAGAACGGTTCCGATGGTTTAAAGTTCTGCATTGCGAATTTAAAAAAAAAACACGGGGCGTATTTCCTACGTCTCTTTATTTTTTTTATCTTTCTCTCTCTCTCTCGGGCTTGCAACGCGCGGCTATTCGCGCACCGAAGTTTAAATCCGCATCACCGCGAGCTTCTTCAGCAAGAACCGACGGAGCAGCTCGCGCGCGTGCCGCGGTCTCTCTCAGCTACGTAGCCGCCGTTCTGCTGCTGCTGCTGCTGATGATGATGCTGATGATGATGCTGATGATGATGTTTGGTGTTGACCGGACGACGTTCACCCTTAACTTCGTCACCCGTGTGGCACACGAGCTGGTCGCTTTGCGCATATGTTGCTGTGAGACCGGAGAGGGCTCTCCCTTGCCTATACAAGTTTCAGCAGTTCACCAGCCTGAGGTTCGCGGAAGCATGACTCTGCTAACGAGACGCTGAATGACAAAACTTGGCCAGAGTTTTTGCTTCGTATCGAACAGTGCCGCTGATAAGATGATGCGAGTCCCAGAAGCCCCGTGCAGCCGATGGGATGTAGGAAAAATTACAAAATGTTACTTTTTTTTGCGGACGGACAAATAATGGGAAAGAGGCATTTTTATTATTATTATTTATCCCATGCATGCCAGGGTGATGCACCTCTATGCAACCGAGTGAGAACATGAAGCTATGCCCAATCAGTTGCTGAAGAAGCTCCCAGCGACACGGAGCAAAAACGTCAGGGACATCAGACTGAACAGCACGTGTGAGTCCTCTGCGAGCACAGCCCTCAAGAAGCTTGCGTGGCGGTTATCGTACTTGCGTGCAAGTTTTCTCACCCCTTTAGTCATGCTTCACGCTCCACCGAGTCATTCATTTGACATTTCAGCTTCGCCAATAAAACACTTCGTGACCGCACTTCGTGACCGCACGTCGTGTAATGCTGAAGAATAAGAGGCGTTTTAATGGCGTGCTCATAGACCATTTGGGTTAACCGTCCAGCTGACTTTGTCGGCCGTGCACGGTGGACAGTGCGCAAAGGGGGATCTTTGAACCGGACGGTTGATAGATTTAAGGAGGGGGAAAACGGCTGTGAAAGAAAATAAGAAAAAAAAAACGTGATTATCTGCTCGGAAGAAACAAACTCTTTGGTTCTATTCGGTAAAGTCACCACGTAGTAGGTAAAAAAAATTATAATAAAACGACAAAAAAATCTCACGACGTTTCAGGCCACAACACAGGCGGCCTTCATCAGGCGAAGGGATCCCGGGCTGTCTCGAAGGCTGCGTTGGAGTGAAAACACAGAGCCAAGCTGAGACCGCGGACCTTTAAGCTGCGTGAGAGGGATTAAGGTGCCTTGACAAAGGAATTAGTGTAAAAAAAAATTAGCATTTGATTGGCGGACTTAAGTCCTCTCACACAGCTTAAAGGTCGCGGTCTGAGCTTGGCTCTGTGTTTTCACTCCAACGCAGCCTTCGAGACAACACGGTCCCTTCACCTGATGAAGGCCGCTTGTGTTGTGGCCGAAACGTCGCGTGATTTTTTTTGTCGCTTTAATTTGTTTTTGTTCTTACCTACTACGTGGTGACTTTACCGAATAGAACCACAGAGTTTGTGGATCCTCGCAGTCGCTAAAGCTTCAAATCTAGAACGGAAGAAGCAAGGTTATTTAGAATGTCACGCTGCGCTTAAGAGTTTATCTTGTGCCTCTAGACCCTTATCAAGGGCACGTTGGTGTCGTGGAGTGCTGTGGAACAAGTGCGTCACACCCCTTATCAAATTTTAGTTTTTTTCCTTTTGCGAAATGTCGCTCTATCGTTGTGATGATGATGCTGACGATGACGATGATGATAATGATGATGACAAACACGTTTGTTCGTGAAAGATGTAAAACCATCATGCGAAGAATAAATGTCGCACTCCTTATCAAATGTTTGTTTTAGTTGCTCTATCATCATTATTATGACGGTGATGATGATGATGATTGGCAATACGTTGCTTTCGTTTGCCCACGCACGCGTTTTGTAAGCGGAAAAAATGTAAAACACCAGCGTGCATTATAAAACAACGGCAAGACTTTTCGATTTAAAGCTTTCGTGACTGCAATGATTCATCTTCTTTGGTTCTTTCGGTAAAGTCACCACCACGTAGAATGAGAATAAAATAATAAATTGATAAAATACAAATAACACAATAATATTCTCACGACGTTTCGGCCACAACACAAGCGGCCTTCATCAGGTGAAGGGACGAGACTGTCTGGTAGGACAGCGCCGGAGACTATTTATGAGATGCCAGCACGCAGACCGTGGAAGGTCAAGTCGACATCGGTCGAAGCGCCCCTTGGGGGTTATTTTGTCAAGGGGTTTAAGAGTCGGTAAGAGGCGGCGTTCGTGCGGTGGCCGGTGCACTGCACTACGAGCCGAGTGACGCCTGAGTTCGACGGCCTCACACGGTCAAGGGCAAAGCGGTGGCGAGTGATAGGTGAACAGCTCCTGGGCTCCCACCCCCCTCTCCATATAGCTTCACCAGGCACGCTGCTCGATTATTTTTTATTTTTTTTTGTTATTTTTAACGATCAGAGGTAAATAAGAAGATGTCTCGGTGGAGTCGAAGCTTTGCTTCGTTCATTATTTCTGCGGTTTTTTTTTTAATGCTTTGCTTTGTGTAAACCACTCCTGACCCCTTTCCTCTCTCTCTCTACCCCCTCTCTCTACCCCCTATCTCTCTACCCCCCTCTCTCTATACCCCCTCTCTACCCCCTCTCTCTACCCCCCCTCTCTACCCCCTCTCTCTACCCCCTATCTCTACCCCCTCTCTCTCTACCCCCTCTATCTCTCTCTACCCCTTCTCTCTACCCCCTCTCTCTACCCCCCCTCTCTCTCTCTACCCCTCTCTCTACCCCCTCTCTCTACCCCCCTCTCTCTACCCCCTCTCTCTCTACCCCCTCTCTCTCTACCCCCCTCTCTCTACCCCCCCTCTCTCTCTCTACCCCCCTCTCTCTACCCCCCCTCTCTCTCTACCCCCTCTCTCTCTACCTCTCTCTCTACCCCCTCTCTCTCTACCTCTCTCTCTACCCCCCCTCTCTCTACCCCCTCTCTCTACCCCCCTCTCTCTACCCCCTCTCTCTCTACCCCCTCTCTCTCTACCCCTCTCTCTATCCCCTCTCTCTACCCCCTCTCTCTACCCCCTCTCTCTACCCCCCTCTCTCTCTCTACCCACCCCCCTCTCTCTACCCCCTCTCTCTCTACCCCCCTCTCTCTACCCCCTCTCTCTCTACCCCCTCTATCTCTCTCTACCCCCCTCTCTCTCTACCCCCTCTCTCTACCCCCCCTCTCTCTCTCTCTACCCCCTCTCTCTACCCCCTCTCTCTACCCCCTCTCTCTCTACCCCCCTCTCTCTCTCTACCCCCCTCTCTCTACCCCCCCTCTCTCTCTCTACCCCCCTCTCTCTACCCCCCCTCTCTCTCTACCCCCTCTCTCTCTACCTCTCTCTCTACCCCCCCTCTCTCTACCCCCTCTCTCTACCCCCCTCTCTACCCCCTCTCTCTCTACCCCCTCTCTCTCTACCCCCTCTCTCTATCCCCTCTCTCTACCCCCTCTCTCTACCCCCTCTCTCTACCCCCCCTCTCTCTCTACCCCCCCCCTCTATCTACCCCCTCTCTCTCTACCCCCTCTCTCTCTACCCCCCCCCCCTCTCTCTACCCCCTCTCTCTCTACCCCCCCTCTCTCTACCCCCCCTCTCTCTCTACCCCCCCTCTCTCTACCCCCTCTCTCTCTACCCCCTCTCTCTCTACCCCCCTCTCTCTCTACCCCCCTCTCTCTCTACCCCCCTCTCTCTCTACCCCCCCTCTCTCTCTACCCCCTCTCTCTACCCCTCTCTCTCTCTACCCCCTCTCTCTCTCTACCCCCTCTCTCTCTCTACCCCCTCTCTCTCTCTACCCCCTCTCTCTCTCTACCCCCTCTCTCTCTCTACCCCCTCTCTCTACCCCCTCTCTCTACCCCCTCTCTCTACCCCCTCTCTCTACCCCCCCTCTCTCTCTCTACCCCCTCTCTCTACCCCCTCTCTCTACCCCCCTCTCTCTCTACCCCCCCCTCTCTCTCCACCCCCTCTCTCTACCCCCTCTCTCTCTACCCCCTCTCTCTATCCCCCCCTTCTCTCTCTACCCCCTCTCTCTACCCCCTCTCTCTACCCCCTCTCTCTACCCCCCCCCCCTCTACCCCCTCTCTCTCTACCCCCTCTCTCTACCCCCTCTCTCTACCCCCTCTCTCTACCCCCTCTCTCTCTACCCCCTCTCTCTCTACCCCCCCCCCCTCTCTCTCTACCCCCTCTCTCTACCCCCTCTCTCTTCTCTCTCTCTACCCCCTCTCTCCAAACTCCATGTCTATGTTCCCCCTGTGTTTTCTATTCAATATTTGTAATATTATTTAAAAAAAGTTAAACTACGACAAGTGCTGCATCTGCACCCATCCCCCTTCGCGCAGTCTTTCCTACGGGTTAGCCCGCTCGCACCGCAGCGCGCTGAAGCAAAGCCAGACGGATCCGCACGACACACGCGCATCGATTGGGGAGCCCTTTGCCTCGCCGCGGAGCGATGAAGGTGTGCCCGTGAGTCGTTATCCTCTTCAACCCCCGCGGACTCCCCGACCTTAAGACACGCCATTGAGGGGGCGAGGCCGCGCACGAACGTGATGCTTATTTTTGGGGCGTAAATGGGTGACGAATTGGCCACGTTCTGTTTACGTGATAACCCTTACCGGTTGGTTGCGGTCGGGCGGTGGAGGGTTTTGACGACACAACATTTGTATGTTCTTAGCTCTTTCGGTAAAGTCACCACGTTGAAGGGAAACAGTAAAATTAAGAAATATATATTTATATATTTTTATTATTTTATATATTATTATTATTTTGTTGTTTTCCCTTCAACGTGACTTTACCGAAAGAGCTAAGAATATGAATTACTGCAGTCACGAAAGCTTTAAATCAAAATCTATGCAGGATTCTTAGCTCTTTCGGTAAAGTCACGTTGAAGGGAAACAATAAAATAATAAAATATATATAAAACAATAAAAAAAATTCTCACGACGTTTCGACCATAACACACAAACGGTTATGGTCGAAACGTCGTGAGAATTTTTTTATTGTCTTATATATATTTATTATTTTATTGTTTTCCCTTCAACGTGGTGACTTTACCGAAAGAGCTAAGAATATGAATTACTGCAGTCGCGAAAGCTCTAAATCAAAAAGACACATTCATATGTTTACGCGATCTAACCCTAAAAAAATAAAATAAAAACTCTATTTATGGACGATATTGGTCGCGAAAGCCTCCGTGTTAAACCGGGAAGCTCACCGTCCATCGTGATGAACACGAGCCCAATGTTGCGAATGAACGTTGTTCGCTAGCTGTTGAGACGCTATTTGGGGATTTCTCCATTTGTGGCCTCTCGGCTCACTAACGCTCGCCAACCGAAATAAACTCGCTAACTGTGTTCATTTTTTACTAAAAAAAAAATCACATCACAGCAATAATAACAACGGCGAGGGGTTTTTATTTATTTTACTCTCATAATAATACACGCAAGACAGGGTGAAGTCCAGGAAGCGCGAGTTTGCTTCCTCATTTAGCCATTTGCGTTTTGGGACATTAGGCAGTCGCGTTCTGCGATAGCTTACATGCAAACAAATAACAGAGCAATTTTTTTTTGCTGAGTGGCCGTGTCGGGTGGTGGAGGGTTACGACACATTTATAAATAAACGCGATCTAACCCAAAAACCGTTATTATGAATAATATTGGTCGCGAAAGCCTACGTGTTAAACTAATTCATTAACAGTTTTACACCATTTATATTATTGCGATGGTGTTTTTTGTTGTTGTAAAGATGTTACATGAAAGCTATCGGGAGTTTTTATTTTATTTTTTATGAAGCAGCATTATTAAATTTCACGCTTTCAAATGGAGCGCAGCGATTTGTACATATGTCGTTGTGCATAGATATATCCAGCGGTGGACATGATAACCCCTGTAAGCGTGGCGCGCAAGCTCTGAGTCTGGGGAGAAAACAATGAATTCCATTTGTCAGATGAGAAGCTGATAAACAAACAAACAAAAAAAATCTGGTTAGTACCTCTGGTTTTGATTGAAAATGCGCGGTTGCAATTTGCCAAATGTTGGTCAAGGCTAGCAAAAGATCATGCGCGTGTAGCGCCACGGATGGGCTGCGCTTGCAGGCGATGACGGGGCAGCCCAGAAGCGTTTTGGGGTGGCTGCGTGGGATTCCACGATCCCTCGCAAACACTCCCAACGGCGGGGGGAACTACGGCTTGCACTGACCTGCAACGGCAGACATGCGGACCTCGGTGGGATCACCCGCGTCTCTCACTGAGGTCCGCGCCTCGGCTGAGAAGCGGATACAAGGCGAACCTCTGGGAGAGGTCCAGGCAGTTTCCATTTCCGTTTCCATTTATTTTGGTATAGAGCCCTGTGAGCCATTCGGCTCTTGAATCGGAGTGCAACCGCAACGAGCAAAAAAAAACCAAAAACACGAACAAGAAAAACATCTTACAGTGGCTACGTGTGTGTGTGACTGTGTGCAAAACAGAAAATCCAAGAAAAAAACCATCAAAATATTCCTGAAATAGCACCGTTACACCACCAACGCTGTGTGCAAAAAATCCCAGTGGGATGCAACTCAAACAACAACAACAACCACAAGACAACTATGATTAAGGCCATCAGTCTAACTCCGTACTACAACAACAACAACCACAAGACAACTAAGATTAAGGCCATCAGTCTAACTCCGTACTACAACAACAACAACCACAAGACTACTAAGATTAAGGCCATCAGTCTAACTCCGTACTACAATAAACAAAAACATGGCCAAACCCAAAAAAAACGTTTTCGAAATCACCAAAATAAATAAAGCCATAAATGCAATGTTACAGTGCTCATAGGGACTGTGACCGAAATTTTGAAAACCGAAGCAGTTGGAGACGGAAGCAGTTGAAGCAAGAAGACGCTGCTAGAGTAGGACTCTGAACCTCCCCCCTTAGCTTCGCCGTCCTTTTAAGGGCCGAAGCTCTGTGATGGGGTCAGTGTTGGACCCGTACCTTGGCCGGGTCAGATCGGGTAGTCTCACGTAGTTATATTACAGCCGGAGGACCTGGAGCGTAGTCGGGTTAGGCACGCTACACAGGAGGCATATAGTATACCAAGTGGAAGAGGTCCTCAAGATCAGCTGTATGAAGAATGTGATGTATACTCTTTGGTTCTATTCGGTAAAGTCACCACGTAGGTAAAAAGATAAAACGATAAAAAAATCACGACATAGGAATAGGTTTTACCCTTTTAACTGGCACAAAAACTGACACCTTTATTCAAGGCATCACGTTTGCAAAAACCACAACACAAGCAGTCAAAATGCAAACAAAAACAGACAACTCTGATAATAATATGCACTGTCCTTGCATTTGATTGGTCCACACCCGAGGCGGCTTTTCTTAGAGCCCTTTAGTCTCCACTGGTGTTGGACCAAAAGACGCCAAAAGGCGTACAACTCAAAAACAGCGCACTATCAGAGTATTGAGGGCTCGGGGTGAGCATTTACATTATGAGACCTCCTTTGCCAGAAACAAGATATAGGAATAGGTTTTTACCCTTTTAACTGGCACAAAAACTGACACCTTTATTCAAGGCATCATGTTTGCAAAAACCACAACACAAGCAGTCAGAATGCAAACAAAAACAGACAACTCTGATAATAATATGCACTGTCCTTGAATTTGATTGGTCCACACCCGAGACAGCTTTTCTTAGAGCCTAGTCTCCATTGGTGTTGGACCAAAAGACGCCAAAAGGCGTACAACTCAAAAACAGCGCACTATCAGAGTATTGAGGGCTCGGGGTGAGCATTTACAGGTCTCATAATGAAAAATCACGACGTTTCGGCCACAACACAAGCGGCCCTCATCAGGTGAAGGGACCAGACTGTCTCGAGAACAGCGCTGGAGTGAAACACGGCCACGCTCAGACCGCGACCTTGATGAAGGCCGCTTGTGTTGTGGCCGAAACGTCGTGAGATTTTTGTTGTTTCATTTTTTTTACCTACGTGGTGACTTTACCGAATAGAACCAAAGAGTATGGATCCTTGCAGTCACGAAAGCTTCAAATCTAGAATTGATGTATATTAGTTAGGGTGCGTGTGTATAATAAAAACGTGCCCCCTACGAAGTATCTCCGGAGCAACACTACACACGCACATATTGCATCCTTCAAATTACTATGATATGCTCCAGAGAGTAAGATGCACCCCAAACTTGTGCTCTGTGTCAATAATGTAATTTAATTTAAGTAGGGTCGCACACACGCGCAAGCAATAACCCAGAGAATGCGGCGATCCTCACTGGAGTATGATCTTAAAAGTGAAATTATCGTACGTTGAACTCAAAAACACACACATGGAGAGAAAAGATGTTGTTACACTGCTACCGATTTTGTTAAAACATGTTTGTGCGTCATTCCACAATGAACTTGACCAATGAAGTCATTTATGGATGAGCCTTCACGGTAGCTCTACGAATGCCATGAATACCGCACGTTATGTTTTCAACACAGAGGCTGAGCGTCGACCCAAAACGTTAAAACGGCCAGCAACCAACAGCACTTGTCAAAATTGTAAATAAATACTTGTTTAACGTGTTTGTTCAATTGAGCAAGGCCAATCATTATATAAAATAAAATAAAAATCTCGGCAAAAGAGGCGATGGTGGACGGAGGGAATTCCACAGTCGATGACTGCGATTGAAGAAACAGAAAGAGAAGCAGCGTCTCGACGTGCATGAGCGACTGAGCGGCTGGGCTGGTGAGCGTGTTGTTGTCGCCTGCGGCATTGCGATTGAACACGACATTGACGGGACAAATATGTACGGCGCAATAAACCATCGTTGTTGTTGTTGTTGTTTTTTTTTACACGACGGGAGTTAAAACCCTGGGGTGCCACAGTGGTTAGAGTGGTGCCGCGGTGGCGATATGTTCGCTAGCTCACCCGGTATACAGGAGGTCGTGGGTTTGATCCCGACCCTGATTGAAACTGCGAATGGCTCATTGGATCAGTTGTGGTTCCTTTGACCGCTCGACCGTTGCCTGGGTAACTGTGGTAATTCTAGAGCTAATACATGGCGTGCAAACGGATGTTACGGTGATGCCTGCTGTATATTTGGAGTAGTGCAGTTTCTCTCCCCGTGGTCGTGTGGATTTTCCTCCGGGGTCCTCCGGTTTTTCCGCTCCACGTTAAGAATCAAGGTGCATTCATCGAGTGTTCGGCTGCCATAAACGTCCACGCGATAAGCCGCTTCGTCACGCTTAAATTTGAGGCGGCCAGGTCGCGTCCGAAGAGGCATTTAGCTCAGTGGGCCTTAACTCCGATTATCACGGTTAGGCTACGCACGGTTCGAAAAGAAGTTCGGCGTACACATGCGCAGCATACAAAAGAGTTTTCCTTGCTATAGGGTCCTCCCCGTTCTCCCTGCAGGCGACGAGACCGATGAGGAGCTTTCCATGCGCGCCATCTGCACGTTGGACAGCGAGACCGGGCCCTGCGAGGCCCTCATCCCGCGCTTCTTCTACAACCGCTACACGCAGCGCTGCGAGGAGTTCTACTTTGGCGGCTGCTACGGCAACGCCAACAACTTCGAGACGCACAGGGAGTGCCGCATCGCCTGCAAGACAGTGCAGAGTAAGCGCCCGCATGCCAGGGTGAAATATTGTGGGGGGTTTTTTTTCTAAAACCCATAGATTTTGGCCCACGGTGGTCAGATCACTACGTCTCATATGAACCCTGGGAATCATGGGATATGTTCACCGTCCCCGCCCCCCCCCGCCCGGGGTGGGTTTACTATAATGGGTTAGCGTGTCCGCCCATGGTTTCTCACGAAGCTTGTTCAGTTTGGCTTTTGTCCGCATTGATGTGCAACTCCGTAATAAGCCGTACGCCCCAAAAATAATTGCATCTGTGAGAAAAGCGGTGGCGGTTGGGGCTGAAGGACCACGGGGATGGTTGCGGTTCTAATGCCTACAATAATCATCCAGAAATGTCTGTCCGGAACGCTCGCGACGTCACTCCACGTCGACCAGCCCCCACTCATTGATATTCATGAGCAGGTGACGTCCTCCGCATGGACCCCCCCCCCCCTCATTAATAATCATGAGCAGGTGACGTCACTCCACATGGGAGGGAGGGTGGGTGGGGGGCGAGGCGCCTCCTCTCCCCACCCCGGCGTCAACTGACAACCCTCACTGCAAAGGCAGAAGCCTCACTACGTCATCACGTGATCTCACCCTCACTACGTCATCACGTTATCTCACCCTCACTACGTCATCACGTTATCTCACCCTCACTACGTCATCACGTGATCTCCGTCACGCTGTTGAGACATCGAAGTAAAAAGGACGTCGCGATGAGCAAGGGATTGTAACCTTAAAATGAAATAGGTCCGTGTCACCGCGCCCTTACAAATTGCACACGAATTGATGCTTTCCGTTTGCAAGTTTCAGATTCACTGCAATATACCCGTCCTTGGACGGACAAAAGGCTAATAATAATAATAATTATTCACAATGTCCTGACTCCCAACGTCAGAAATCTACAGGGGTCTAAACACTCCCTCACACTGGGCTATGAAGAGGGGGAGGGGGCGGGAGGCAGACAGAGGGGCCTAATTGGTAAGGCCCACGGAGCTACACGGCTCCTTTTCAGAAGTGATGAATCAACAAGGTGACTTATCATGCGGACATTTATAGCAGCCAAATACTCTAAATTCATGTTGTTGTTGTTTTTTTAATGTGGAGGGAAAAACCGAAGGACCCGGAGAAAAATCAAGGCGACCACGGGGAGAGAGAGAGAGAGATGAGCAAACTCAAAATATATATGGAGGTGTTAGGGTCGAGAACGAACCCACGACCTCCTGCATACCAGGCGAGGGATTTAACATCTTGCCACCGCGAACCGACTTGCAGTGTAAGGATGAGCCCCTGAGCACGTGGTTGTGGTGAGAATGCCCGCTTGCCACCAGCACTATTTATGTTTGTTGAACGTGTTTCGCACCGTACGTAGACAACCGTGCTAATCAGAGGTGCGGGGGAAGGAGAACAAACTAAACACAAAAAAAGCAGTTCGAAAGAAATTAGTTAACAAACTAGATTTTAAAGTGCATACGTCCATATTGGCTTACTAATATCGGACAGAAGAGCATTCCAGACGGCTGCATCTGAAAGCGCGTGATGCGGTGACCGTCTTGGTTAGCCAAAATCCGCTGCGGGGATGATCGGAGTTTGCGCGGTGGTGTATGCTCCTTGATGAGATCAGCAAGGTACTGTGGTTCATTTGTGGCGAGCACTTTGTGCGTAACGAGCGCGACCTCATCATGTATTCGTTCAGCCACCAGAAACCAAAGCAGCTCGGGCGAGAACTGAACGTCCTATCTTAGAGTACCCATCACGACATGCGCCAGAGATATAGTAATAGATTTTACCCTTTTAACTGGCACAAAAAACTGACACCTTTATTCAAGGCATCGTGTTTGCATTAACCACAACACAAGCAGTCAAAATGCAAACAAAAAAGACAACTCTGATAATAATATTGGCACTGTCCTTGAATTTGATTGGTCCACACCCGAGACGGCTTTTCTTAGAGCCTAGACTCCATTGGTGTCGCCAAAAGGCGTACAACTCAAAAACAGCGCACTATCAGAGTATTGAGGGCACAGGGTGAGCATTTACATTATGAGACCTCCTTTGCCAGTAACGAGATATAGGAATAGGTTTTACCCTTTTAACTGGTACAAAAACTGACACCTTAATTCAAGGCATCATGTTTGCAATAACCACAACACAAGCAGTCAAAATGCAAACAAAAAAGACAACTCTGATAATAATATTGGCACTGTCCTTGAATTTGATTGGTCCACACCCGAGACGGCTTTTCTTAGAGCCCCTTTAGTCTCCATTGTTGTTAGACCAGAAGACGCCAAAAGGCGTACAACTCAAAAACAGCAGGGCACTATCAGAGTATTGAGGGCTCAGGGTGAGCATTTACATTATGAGACCTCCTTTGCCAGTAACAAGATATAGTAATAGGTTTTTACCCTTTTAACTGGCACAAAAACTGACACCTTTATTCAAGGCATCGTGTTTGCAATAACCACAACACAAGCAGTCAAAATGCATTTTGACAAAATGCATTTTGACAAAATGCATTTTGACAAAATGCAAGGTACTGTGGTTCATTTTGACAAAACGCATTTTGACTGCTTGTGTTGTGGTTATTGCAAACATGATGCCTTCAATAAAGGTGTCAGTTTTTTGTGCCAGTTAAAAGGGTAAAAACCTATTCCTATATCTTGTTACTGGCAAAAGGCGGTCTCGTAATGCGCCAGAGAATTTAGTCCCGCGGCGACACGCAACTGCACGCCCCGCCATAGTCATTGCCCTTGCGCGTCGGTGTTTAAACTCCCCGCCGTGCCTCCACAACCCCCCCCCCCACTCTCCCCACCCACTGCAGAGGTGCCCAAGAAGTGCCGCTTGGAGCCGGAGACAGGCAACTGCCGGGCCGCCATCGCGCGTCACTTCTACAACATGACCACGGGCCGGTGCGAGGGCTTCGTCTACGGCGGCTGCGGAGGCAACGACAACAACTTCCGTACGATCGAGGAGTGCGTGGAGAGCTGCAGGCGCCCCAAGGCCAAAGGTCCGTGCGCCGCTGGGCCCCAACGCGTGATGCGTTGTTCACCCCGAGCCCTCAATAACTCTGATAGTGCGCTGCTGTTTTTGAGTTGTACGCCTTTTGGCGTCTTCTGGTCCAACACCAGTGGAGACTAAGGGGCTCTAAGAAAAGCTGTCTCGGGTGTGGACCAATCAAATTCAAGGACAGTGCATATTATTATCAGACTTGTCTTTTTTGTTTGCATTTTGACTACTTGTGTTGTGGTTATTGCAAACATGATGCCTTCAATAAAGGTGTCAGTTTTTGTGCCAGTTAAAAGGGTAAAACCTATTCCTATATCTTGTTTCTGGCAAAGGAGGTCTCATAATGTAAAAAAACCCATTGTTTGTCATTGTCTATGTTGCTGACCCGCTAGTTCACAAGCAGCGCGTATGCACTGGTTGAATGTTCCTAAGATTTATAACCGCGGGTGTACTAACCGTGACGATACTATGCGCCCGTTAAATATCCCTTGACGTCATTCACAAGACATTATGAGACCTCCTTTGCCAGTAACAAGATATAGGAATAGGTTTTTGCCCTTTTAACTGGCACAAAAACCGACACCTTTATTCAAGGCGTCTTCTGGTCCAACACCAATAGAGACTAGGCTCTAAGAAAAGCCGTCTCGGGTGTGGACCAATCAAATTCAAGGACAGTGCCAATATTATTATCAGAGTTGTCTTTTTTGTTTGCATTTTTACTGCTTGTGTTGTGGTTATTACAAACATGACGCCTTGAATAAAGGTGTCAGTTTTTGTGCCAGTTAAAAGGGTAAAACCTATTACTATATCTTGTTACTGGCAAAGGAGGTCTCATAATATAAATGCTCACCCCGAGCCCTCAATACTCTGATAGTGCGCTGCTGTTTTTGAGTTGTGCGCCTTTTGGCGTCTTCTGGTCCAACACCAGTGGAGAGACTAAGGGGCTCTAAGAAAAGCCGTCTCGGGTGTGGACCAATCAAATTAAAGGACAGTGCCAATATTATTATCAGAGTTGTCTTTTTTGTTTGCATTTTGACTGCTTGTGTTGTGGTTATTGCAAACATGATGTCTTGAATAAAGGTGTCAGTTTTTGTGCCAGTTAAAAGGGTAAAACCTATTCCTTTGCCATTCACAAGAGCTGGCCATTGTGTGTGCTGGCGTCAGGGTCCAAATTTGCCAAAGTCGAAAATTGCGAACGCCAAATTACTCAGTGGGTACTAAACACACAACAAGTGAATGTCGCAGGTCACTCTTGCAAATGGAACTTTATTCTGGGCTCTTAAAATGTCACACGGTTCAACACGAAATGATGCTCTTCGGTTCTTTCGGTAAAGTCACGTCGGTAGAAAAATTAAACAAAACAAAAAATATATAATATATCACGAACGTTTCGATCGCAACACAAGCGGTCGTCCTCGGGCGGAAAACAATTATAATCCAGCAGTGGAAACTGGTGAACACAGCGAGAGAGCTGTTACAACACGAGGTTATTTATGTGAAATAAGATTTAAACTTTTCCTTAAGCACTTTCAGAAAAAGGTATGGTCTCAGCAAAGTCCCAATTGACTTCACAAACAAAAAAACATCGCGTTAAATTAGTGTTTCTTTTTTTTTAAACATAGTCTGGTTTATTCCAGCCCCGATGAGGGATGTTTTCAGTTTGACATGCCGGAACTTTGTACAAAGAATCTAAACGACCTGTGCGATCCCAGTGTGCTATTAAGGCGCTCAATGAAGTGACTTCAGAAACAGTTCTGTGATCTCATCTTCTGGGGCCCGTTGATCCCAGTGTGCTGTTAAGGCGCTCAATGAAGTGACTTCAGAAACAGTTCTGTGATCTCATCTTCTGGGGTCCGTTGATCCCAGTGTGCTGTTAAGGGGCTCAATGTAGTGACTTTAGAAACAGTTCTGTGATCTCATCTTCTGGGGCCCGTTGATCCCAGTGTGCTATTAAAGCGCTCAATGAAGTGACTTCAGAAACAGTTCTGTGATCTCATCTTCTGGGGCCCGTTGATCCCAGTGTGCTGTTAAGGCGCTCAATGAAGTGATTTCACAAACAGTTCTGTGATCTCATCTTCTGGGGCCCGTTGATCCCAGTGTGCTGTTAAGTCGCTCAATGAAGTGACTTCAGAAACAGTTCTGTGATCTCATCTTCTGAGGCCCGTTGATCCCAGTGTGCTATAAAGGCGCTCAATGAAGTGACTTCAGAAACAGTTCTGTGATCTCATCTTCTGGGGCCCGTTGATCCCAGTGTGCTATTAAAGCGCTCAATGAAGTGACTTCAGAAACAGTTCTGTGATCTCATTTTCTGGGGGCCCGTTGATCCCAGTGTGCTGTTAAGGCGCTCAATGTAGTGACTTTAGAAACAGTTCTGTGATCTCATCTTCTGGGGCCCGTTGATCCCAGTGTGCTATTAAGGCGCTCAATGAAGTGACTTCAGAAACAGTTCTGTGATCTCATCTTCTGGGGCCCGTTGATCCCAGTGTGCTGTTAAGACGCTCAATGAAGTGACTTCAGAAACAGTTCTGTGATCTCATCTTCTGGGGCCCGTTGATCCCAGTGTGCTGTTAAGGCGCTCAATGAAGTGACTTCACAAACAGTTCTGTGATCTCATCTTCTGGGGCCGGTTGATCCCAGTGTGCTATTAAGGCGCTCAATGAAGTGACTTCAGAAACAGTTCTGTGATCTCATCTTCTGGGGCCCGTTGATCCCAGTGTGCTGTTAAGACGCTCAATGAAGTGACTTCAGAAACAGTTCTGTGATCTCATCTTCTGGGGCCCATTGATCCCAGTGTGCTGTTAAGGCGCTCAATGAAGTGACTTCAGAAACAGTTCTGTGATCTCATCTTCTGGGGCCCGTTGATCCCAGTGTGCTATTAAGGCGCTCAATGAAGTGACTTCAGAAACAGTTCTGTGATCTCATCTTCTGGGGCCCGTTGATCCCAGTGTGCTGTTAAGGCGCTCAATGAAGTGACTTCAGAAACAGTTCTGTGATCTCATCTTCTGGGGCCCGTTGATCCCAGTGTGCTATTAAGGAGCTCAATGAAGTGACTTCAGAAACAGTTCTGTGATCTCATCTTCTGGGGCCCGTTGATCCCAGTGTGCTGTTAAGGCGCTCAATGAAGTGACTTCAGAAACAGTTCTGTGATCTCATCTTCTGGGGCCCGTTGATCCCAGTGTGCTGTTAAGACGCTCAATGAAGTGACTTCAGAAACAGTTCTGTGATCTCATCTTCTGGGGCCCGTTGATCCCTGTGTGCTGTTAAGGCGCTCAATGAAGTGACTTCACAAACAGTTCTGTGATCTCATCTTCTGGGGCCCGTTGATCCCAGTGTGCTATTAAAGCGCTCAATGAAGTGACTTCAGAAACAGTTCTGTGATCTCATCTTCTGGGGCCCGTTGATCCCAGTGTGCTGTTAAGGCACTCAATGAAGTGACTTCAGAAACAGTTCTGTGATCTCAACTTCTGGGGCCCGTTGATCCCAGTGTGCTATTAAAGCGCTCAATGAAGTGACTTCAGAAACAGTTCTGTGATCTCATCTTCTGGGGCCCGTTGATCCCAGTGTGCTGTTAAGTCGCTCAATGAAGTGACTTCCGAAACAGATCTGTGATCTCATCTTCTGGGGCCCGTTGATCCCAGTGTGCTGTTAAGACGCTCAATGAAGTGACTTCAGAAACAGTTCTGTGATCTCATCTTCTGGGGCCCGTTGATCCCAGTGTGCTGTTAAGTTGCTCAATGAAGTGACTTCAAAAACAGTTCTGTGATCTCATCTTCTGGGGCCCGTTGATCCCAGTGTGCTATTAAAGCGCTCAATGAAGTGACTTCAGAAACAGTTCTGTGATCTCATCTTCTGGGGCCCGTTGATCCCAGTGTGCTATTAAAGCGCTCAATGAAGTGACTTCAGAAACAGTTCTGTGATCTCATCTTCTGGGGGCCCGTTGATCCCAGTGTGCTGTTAAGGCACTCAATGAAGTGACTTCAGAAACAGTTCTGTGATCTCATCTTCTGGGGCCCTGTTGTCAGGCGGGGGGCGGTAACCGTGCGAGCGGAGAGAATATTAAAACGGACTTTTCTTCATCTATTCACGCAATGCAAATGCAATTCATTCACAGGTGGCTCATCTGGTTTGCGGTGCACTCGTCAGTCTTGCCGAGTCAACTGCACGCTATATAAAATGTAAAGGGGGCAGTCCTGCAATTGCTTGCTGATACCACTGTTGGCGGAAGGGCCGCTACTGGGGGGAGCTCTCGATAACCACTCTGGCTGGGTATTGTGACAAACTCTTTGGTTTTTTTCGGTAAAGTCACGACGGAGGTAAAATAACATAAATGAAAACAACCAAATTGAATCACGACGTTTCGGAGGCAACACAAGCTTCCGTCTTCACGTGGAACAGTCACAGCAGAATCAGCTGTGTCAAGTGAAGAGCTCTGAGCCACCCGAGATTATATATACAGGTTAAGGGGGGGGGGGGAGGAGCCAGGAAGTGACGTGGGTGGGAAGGGGAGGGGCTAAGTTAAGCCGCCTTTTGTTATGCTGCAGGGGGTCAGGGGGTAGCGGTGGTGTAACTGCACGCAAGCGATTAAAACCCACTGGCAGAAATGGAAACGGCTGTGCAATTATAAGGCGGCTAAAGTTTGACTTGGTCGATGACGTCTTTCCAATGGTTGCGCAATTTAAAACCATCCTCTCGCTTGAAGTTGTGTCTATGTTTGTACATCTGCGACCTACTCCTATACACCCGCCAGACGTCTTAGAATAGGAGGGAGTACCCACACTTTATGCCACCGCGTGCGACCTACCAAACGACTGTGGTTTATCTGTTCATACTGCTGGGTGGGCATCGTCGGGGGGGGGGAAGGGGGCGGATTCGAGATACTTGCACCGCTCTTTCCACTGCACCCATCGAACCAGTGACCTCGCGCAAAGGGGGGCCGTCTAACTACATTCACGAAAACCACCGTTCGCCACTAAGTGGCGGCGACATCCCCACGTCGCTTGTGCCAGTGCGCGGTGCACCTTGAGGCCACGTGGAAGTGTTGGATGGCTCGCAAGCAGGAGGTCGCGGAACAGACCCAGGTGCCACGGGTTGACTGGTCGAGATGACTTGCGGATGCACACTACACAGCAAACAAAGACAACAAAGATCCTCCGTACGTAGCTTTAACAGACTCTTAGGGGCAAGTGCTGCTAGCGAGCACCTACAGTATGAAGGCCGGCACGGCACACGAGCGGGGTGGGTGGCCAACACCACAACAGACCGCCTTTGTCTCCCCAGTGGCGATATTTACACACCGCACCAGGTACTCATTTGAGGCTGAGTCGACCTGGAGTAGGCCCAGGACCGGTTCTTATAATCGTCACTGGTTTTGGCCGTGAATCGAACCCGGGTCGCCATATTCATAGTGCAGCGTACCAAACCGCTACACCACCGCTCCCCCCACACACGCAGACACACACACACGCAGACACACACGTACGCAGACGCATACGTCCACACTTGCGCATGGATTGTTGATTTAACATCACTGTTTTCTGTTTCTTCCCCCTCCCCCCCCGGAAGATATGGGAGCCTCAACTTCGATGATCCAACCCAGAGGCAAACCAATGTCCAGCCGGATGAGAGCGGGCGTGAGGACCAGCGAGTGGAGGATAAAGCAAATACAGCTGTCGAAGAACGGCGAGCGAGCAGACCGCACGGAGCATCGAGGGCAGATCTGACAAGAGTAGGCACACTTGCAGCTCCCTCTGCCGGTTTGGGTTTCATAGCAAGAGGCACCGGCCCACATATTTGACGTACTTACTTTTTGATTTGAATCTTTCGTGACTGCAGGAATCCATGACTCTTTGGTTCTTTCGGTAAAGTCCACGTAGGTTGGAAATAAAATCAAATGAATCACGACGTTTCGACCGCACCGCAAGCGACCGTCATCAGGCGGAACCGATACAGCAGGACAGCTGCAGAATCGGCGATCGAAACGTCGTGGTTTATTTCATTTTATTTCTAACCCTACGTGGACTTTACCGAAAGAACCAAAGAGTTATGCACTTACTGCTTTATTTTTTGAACCCGCTTCACCAGTTTCGGTTGCGGAGAGACGAACGTGGCTGCGTGTGGGCAGAAGTTGACTCAGTCGAGGCGGAGTCGCCGATGTTAAAAGGCTGGCATGGCCCGGTTTTATTCATTCGGGCTTTAATCGGTTTTCATATAAAACCGGAGCACCTGGATCCTTACTCTTTGGTTCTATTCGGTAAAGTCACGTAGGTGAAAAATAAAACAACAAAAAATCACGACGTTTCGGCCACAACACAAGCGGCCTTCGTCAGGTGAAGGGACCAGACTGTCTCGAGGACAGCGCTGGAGTGAAACACAGCCACGCTCAGACCGCGGACCTTTAAGCTGTGTGCGAGGAAACAAGGTGCCTTGACAAAGGAATTAGCATAAAAATTAGCATTTGATTGGCCGACTTAGCATAGCGGTGGTGTACGTGCGGGTGGACTTGCCGTTTGGCGCGGGGGGGGTAGGGGGGAGTTTACATATTGATGGTGTAAAAAAGGGAATTTTTAAGAGCTGCGAAAGTTTGTGGTACCACTACTTTAAAGCAGCTCCCTCTGTCGGTTTTATTGTTTTTTACCTACGTGGTGACTTTACCGAATAGAACCAAAGAGTATGGATCCTTTCAGTCACGAAAGCTTCAAATCTAGAATTCACCTGGATCCTGCCCAAATCCGGTTTTATTCGGTTGAATTAAAGTCAAGTCGGGATTTCAGTCGCACGCACCCCGTTGGCGGCGTTCGGCCCGGGGGCCCGGGCTCAGCCGCCCCTATGGCATGGCCGCGTCGACCGCCGCCGCCGCCGCTGCTGCGTCTGAGCGAAACTTCTCGACGATGGGATTTGTCCCATTCCAAGTTTGAGTAAAGAGCCTGGCGCCCAACGCAGTCGAGAAGCTCGTCCTCGTCAAGTCGAACCTCAACACCGAGTCCAGCGGCGAGAGCGACGATGAGGACGACGAGGAGGAGGAGCAGGATTGAAGCGTGCACGAGACGCCGATGATAAAAGCAGGTTTTAATAGGCAAAATTCCATCGAAACCAATAACCCGATTTGTCGGCCAAAAAAAGAGAACCGGGTTTTTCCCACCCCCCGCGATGTTGCCGGTTCAGGCGGCGGCTCCTCCACTTCAACTCGCTTCAATAAGAGTCACGCGGCCGCTCTTACCGAACGCAACGCGCCCGTCCCTCGCATCGCCATTCGCCGTCTCCTGCCCATAATTCTAGATTTGAAGTTTTCGTGACTGCAGGGATCCATACTCTTTGGTTCTTTCGGTCAAGTCACGTAGGTGGGAAAAAATAAAATAAATTAAATCACACATAGCGTGCGCATACTTAGTCGGTTTCCAACCGCCTCCCCCACCCACCCCGCCCGCCGCCCCTCCCCCAGATCTCATGAGAGCAGAGAAGCATCCCTGATAAGGGCTGCTGTGGAAGGGATTTTTGAAGGCGCCTCTTAATTTTAATTCTCTACGCACAGCAGCGGGACGTACTGCCCTGCACGCTCGGCCACGCGACTATCACGTGACCGTCAGACCCCCCCCCCCCCCACCCACCCCCCGAATGTTTCATTCTCAGCGCCTGGGAATTTTAGCCAAATTGAGCGCCAAACCTCATTTGACACGGTGGGTTATTTGTACGGTCATCCGTAACTCTCGACTTGCTTGAGCTGAGTGAGTGTCCAGTTTAATCACGGGTGGGTGAAACCTGGATTTGAAACCCCGGTTCTCAGCATTGGCTGCTTAAGTGCTCCGACCTCTGGCCAACTGGCGACATGAAAAAATAGTAATTAATATTCTTGGGTTCCTTCGGTCACGTGGCTTTACCGAAAGAACCAAGAATATGAATCCCTGCGGTCACGAAAGCTTCAAATCAAAATAGTAATTAAGTCAGAGGTGCAGCCCCGCAAAATCCTTGCTCATGCCACTGCTGGCATTAGGGCCACCTCCAGAGAGCGCTCCTGGAGGGGACAGGATTTGGCCTACTCTTCCATGCCCACCAGACAGACGTCGTGGAAGAAGCGGGGAGTTACCCGCACCTGCGTCATTGTTTCGACCGACCAAAACCGAGAGGTCAAATCGAACCGGTGACCTTTGGATTGCGAGTCCGGTAGTGGTATTCCAAACTTTCACAGCAGCTTATTTCCCTTCACACCAACATTATGTAAACTTCCCCCCCCCTCCCCCCCCCCCCGTGCCGGTCCAGTACATCATTGTTATGCTAATTCCTTTGTCAAGGCGTTTTTTTGTTGTTCCCTCCCACACAGCTTAAAGGACGCGACCTGGGCTTGGCTGTCTTCACTCCAACGCTGTCCTCTGGACAGTCCGGTCCCTTCACCTGATGAAGGCCACTTGTGTTGTGGCCGAAAGGTCGTGATTTTTTGTTATTGTATTTTTACCTACTACGTGACTTTACCGAATAGAACCAAAGAGTATGAGTCCGGTATTGCTAACCGCTACGTCACGGCACCGAAACGTGCGTCCTGTGTCGATGTCTGTACTCGCCCGGTCGAGTGCACGCTCACACCTCTACACGCGGATCGGAAGATGCATGCAACACGTTTTGCTTCCAAAATACCGATTTAAAAAAAAATTGATATATAGTGCGTCTTATAATCCATATAGAATATACGGCAGTGGTGATCTTAACTGTGCCACAATTCGTGTTTTCTTTTTTTTTTTAATCGTCTGTAATCATCACCAAACACGATGGCTTAACGACACGATGAGTATTCACTCACATCGTATGTTTGTCCGTCGCGTTCGTCTCACTAAAAGAAACGTTTCGATTTAAAGCTTTCGTGACTGCAAGGATTCATCTTCTTTGGTTCTTTCGGTAAGGTCACGTAGAATGAGAATACAATAATAAAATAACACAATAAAATTCTCACGACGTTTCGGCCACAACGCAAGCGGCCGTCTTCAGGTGAAAGGTGCAGGACTGTCGGGACGACAGAGCTTCAACATTCAGAGCTTCAACATTCAAAATGTTGAAGCTCTGTAGTCCCGGCAGTTCTGCACCTTTCACCTGAAGACGGCCGCTTGCGTTGTGGCCGAAACGTCGTGAGAATTTTATTGTGTTATTTTATTATTGTTTTATTCTCATTCTACGTGACCTTACCGAAAGAACCAAAGAAGGTAAAGAAAAGTTGTCACGCGATTTTGTTGTTTCGTTGTTATACGCTTGCAAAAATAAAAAAACGTTGTATTCACACACTTCAGCGATCGATGCACCACATGTACCTTCTTCTTTTAAGTAACAAAGGGCACTTCGCCGGAGGGCCGTTGCAGCACACGTGTCATTGGGACGTAACGGTCCAACGGTTGTCTGTGTCGTGGTCAGCGGCAATGCATTGGCCACGCTTCTCTCTGCTCAAATAAGCCGCGCTCACGTGCGGTGTGGCCTCAGGGGCGAGCAGCGATCGCTCCGGTTAGGAGTCGAATCCTGTTTTGGTGGGTCCTTGGTGGGGGGAGGGGGTATGGGGTTGACTCGGCCAATCATCCCGCTCTCTTCGAGTCGACTAGAATGAGTAACCGCGTGGTGGAGAGGTCAACAGTTGACCTGTGGATGTACTCGCCCCCACCCCACCCCCCCACCGCCGCCATAGGGGCCGTCCATAAATGACGTCACGCACCTGGGGGGGGTCAGACATTTGTGACGATGTGTGACGAGGGGGTTGAGAAATGTGACGTCACATCAAAATAACGCAACTTCATAAATAAATACAGACAACACGTTCTACTTAATTAAATAGACTTTTTCATGAATGTTTTCTACCTACAACATCAGAGTGCAGCGCCACATTAAATACGCGCTACAATGACAATAGTTTAAAGAGTACCATGTTTTATTTTCAAAATGGAAATATGGTTTTGGGGGGGGGGGGGGGGGGGGGGGTGGGTCAAAAATCGTCGAAAATCGCGTCACGTCATTTATGGACGGCCCCTTATGAACACGGAATTTCCACCGCCAGGCTTACGCCTGTAAACAGGAAGAGGAGGAGTTGCCCTCCGTGCTCATCTGTAAAGGAAATTGCTTCGACTTTAGCTTTTTAGTCTCGGTCTGTTTTTAGCTAATCCCCAGTGTCCAAAGCATGCCATCAATACAGCAAAATTGAAAGCGTGAACGTTCATTTGTGTATGCTAATTTTGTCTCATTAGCTGGAGCGTTTTTTTGTTGTTGTTGTTGTTGTTGGAACCAGTGCCAGCGTAAGTAAGCACTCCTTTTCTGAAAAAGAGAGAGGACATAGTCATCCTCTCAGCCGATAAGGGCAATGCCACTGTCATCATGGATAAAACCACATATAACAACAAAATCCAGGACCTTCTTAATTATGGCAGTTACACCATAATGAACAAAGATCCTACCAACCGCCTGGCTACAAAAACCAACAATATCATTACCAGTTCGACTTCTCTAATCGAACCATTCAAGCGGCTCTCCCTAAAACCTTCTGCTGCTAGACCACCCAGATTCTATGGTCTTCCTAAAATCCATAAAGAAGGTACTCCACTTAGGCCCATCATTTCCACTATCAACTCACCTACCAAAAAACTGGCCCGTTTTCTGTCTGACACCTTGCTTCCATTCACGGGAAAGACTACCTCAGCAGTACTTAACTCAGCTGACTTGGTCTCTCTAATCAAGGGCATCTCACTGCCTCCAGATGATTTGATGTAGTTTCTCTGTTCACCAAGGTTCCTGTACCTGACACCTTAGCAATAATTGAAGACTTGGTCCAACATGGACTGAATCCTGATGTACCAACTTTGGTTAGGCACTGCCTTACCAACGCTTACTTCACCTGGAATGGCACTTTCTACAAACAAAATGAAGGTACCCCCTTGGGTTCCCCCTTATCATCAGTGATAGCGAATGTATTCATGGAGAAATTTGAAACAGATGCCATTCAGACATCCACCCTACGTCCTTCATTGTGGAAGAGATACGTAGGTGACACTTTCGTCATTTGGCCACATGGCCTGCCAGCATTGAACCAATTTTTCAACCACATCAATTTCATTACACCCATCCATAAAATTCACAATGGAAGTGGAGAAGGATGGTAAGCTACCATTCCTGGATGTTCTGTTTGAGAAGAGGCCTGACGGCTCGTTGGGACACTCTGTCTACAGGAAAGCCACCCACACAGATTCCTATCTAAAACCTGATTCCCACCACCATCCAGCACAGAAGAATTCCCTCATCAAAACGCTACACCACAGGGCCCACTGCATCTCCGACCAACACCACCTAGCCAGTGAACTGGAATACGTACACCAGGCCCCCAAGATGAATGGGAACTCGGACCGAATTATTCGCAAAGCTGTTTTTCCAACCATGGAGAAACAACCCCCTGAGAAGCCGATCAAAACCATCACGCTACCATACATAGCAGGTGTTACCAAAAATATTTCCAAAATCTTAAACAAACACAAGATCCAGGTTCGATTCAATACAGTACACAAAATCCGTGATCTAATCCCATCTGTGAAGAAGGTCATTCCTGACACGCAATACCCTGGAGTCTACAAACTGAGTTGTACCTGCGGAAACAGTTACATTGGGGAAACGAAACGACATGTCTCGGACCGTGTTCGCGAACACAAGGCAGATCTGAAACACGGCAGAACCAACACCTCTGCCGTGGCTGACCATTGCTATAATGCTGTGAGCTCGCATGATAATGTTTTTTTTCCGAGACCAAGGTACTCCGCAAACCTTCGGGGCTACTATCAAAGATTTGTTCATGAAGCCATCCAGATATATAAACATAGACAAAACTTCAACCGAGAAGATGGATACAAATTGAGCAATCATTGGAAGTATGTTATCAACCAGGTAATGCCTTAACTGGTTGTTGTTGTTTCTATGGTACCTGCCGGTTTACTAGCACATTTTTATCTGTTCTTCTCCATCTTCCCAATTATAGCCCGGCCCACTCCCCCACCCCTCTTCCCCTAGCGCTCATGCCCCCCCCCCCAACCTGACACCCCCCCCTCTCTCCCCCCTTGCCTCCTCCCCCCTTTATAACCTGTATAGCCTCTTGCCACAGCAGCTCTCCCGACGACTTCAGCATGTTTTCTTGCTGTGGTTGTCCCACCTGATGAGGATTGCTTGTGTTGCCATCGAAACGTCGTGATTTGTTTTATTTTATTGTATTTTCTACCTACGTGACTTTACCGAAAGAACCCAAGAGTATGGATTCCTGCGGTCACGAAAGCTTTAAATCAAGATTCATGGCTTGACAGTTGAATGTTGGCACTGTCATCAGTGCCAACATTCAATGTAAGCCCTGCTTACATTCCTGTGGCAGGTGATCAAACATTAGGGTGCTGAGACAATGTATGCCACGGTGGCTTTGAATGAGGATCATAATCTTTATTTATAGTGGAGGAATCCGATAAGCTATCAAGCTCTTTTTTCACAGGTGTCCAGTAGGTATCGGGTCAGAAAGTCACAACTTCAAACAATACAAAAGGCCACTGAGCGATTAGCTTATTTTTCAGAAGCGACCTAGCTCAACGAAGTGGCTTATCATCTGGAAATGCATAGAAGCCAAGTAATCTAAATAATATAAACTCGTGTTTCCGTGATAAGCTTACACTCTGGGGGACCTTGCATTCATAATATTCATAATAAAGGTTTTTGGGTTAGATCGCGTTTATTTATAAATGTGTCGTAACCCTCCACCACCCGACACGGCCAATCAGCAAAAAAAGTGTCAGGTGGTGGAGGGTTACGACACATTTATAAATAAACGCGATCTAACCCAAAAACCTTTATTATGAATAATATTGGTCGCGAAAGCCTACGTGTTAAACTGACCTTGCATTATATGTATACGGGTGGCAGTCGGTTTTGTCAAGCGGCTTTTTGAAAAATAATTTATTTTAGAAACTGATCCCGATGAAAGAATGGGATTTTTGGCTTTGGAAGACGACCCTTGCCACAGCGGTGTGCACGGCAAGCGGCGCAACTGGATTCGCAATTCAGAGAGGTCGCCGGTTCGGTTCGATCTCCCGGCGCGGCAATTTGAAAGAGTGGGGCACTTTTTCTTACCCACCCCTCCCTCGCCCCCGCTGCTCCTACCCGCCCGGCAGCATGAATGGGTTCACCAAAACGTGGTGATGGGCAGGGATCACGCGTGGTGGGGTGGGTACTCCGACCTCTTCCAAGACGTCTGGCTTGAACGAGTGGGATGCCCTCCTTGCCGGCAGTGACCTGAGCGAGAATCGCAGGGCTCTGCACATTTACCGTTTCATGTTTATATTGGAAACGCTTGTCATTGTGCTACCAGCACCGAGGTCAGATTACATCGCTGCGTCCGCCGCTGGAACTGCTGCTTCCATCAATGAAGTGCATTCCTGTCTGGCTGGGAACATTATTAAGACTTGGGAAACCGGCAGATCGGCATCTCGTCACTCAGTCAGCGGTCAGTGCATTCCTGTCTGTCTGGGAACATTATTAAGACTTGGGAAACCGGCAGACCGGCATCTCGTCACTCAGTCAGCGGTCTTCTTTGTCTGTCGCTACTGAGGGTGCACTTACAACGGCAGGTTCAAGCGCTTACTGTAGCTCCGATGTGCACTCGGGTTGTAATCGCGTGCTACTAGGCACGATGCCCGACGTTTCGCTGCACATGCTGGGAGCCTCTTCAGTTCGTAAACTTTCGTTCACCGAAAAAGAAGCTCGCTTCCCGACAAAAAAAAAATTCCCAGCGAGCTCCTGCCGAAAATCTGCGCCGTTCGGCAAAGCTGTCCGACGTTTCGCTGCACACGTTCGGGAGCTTCTTAAGGAATTTGCGCTTCTTGAGGAACTCGGCTGAACTTTCAGCGACTGGAAAGGCCGTCGTTACCCAACGGAACGAGGTGCAGCCCGAGTACGCGTCAAGGGAGCGTGCCAAGCTGCTCCAGCAACCATCGCCGCGAGAGGCGGACCAGGAGGAGAGAGCTCTCGCTCGAAGGGGAGGCCTCCCCGCCCCACCTGCGCTGCGCGAGACCTCGCGGCGTGCGGCCAGTGATGGGCACTGAAATGTGCTCGACACTGGAAGGACATTCGCCTTTGGTGGACGGAGACGAAGAAGATCAGAGAGAGAGAGATCAATCTTCGCAGCGCATCCGCGTGAAGTTGCACAACAAGCGAATGTCGATTTCCCGAGCGTTGTATCGTCACAATGTTTGTACCACCAGAGCTGCGGGTTGCCCAAATCAAGTGCAAACATCAATTGTTGCTTATTGGGGGGGGGGGGGTAGTTGGGGGGGGGGGAGGGCGAGTGTGAGTAGAGGTTTGTGTAATCGTCGTGATTGGAGCTGAGGCCATCCCGACCGTTATCCAGCGGGGATTTGTACCAATTTAAAACTTGGTCCCAAGATCACACGGGTGCTGGCTTGGCGCGATGGCGTTCGGGGAAAATCCAAGACGCCGATGATGAATAAACACCCGGGGAGAGAGAGAGAGAGAGCTAAGATGTTGACGTTCGTTTTTTTCTGCAGAAATCCCTGAAAAAGAATTCAAACTATAAACTAAATTTTAAAATGATTTTTTTTTAATTTTACCAGGCAATGCCCAACTGAGCTGTATAGCTATGTTTCAGAAGCGACTGGCCACAAATGATAGCTCAACAAAGTGGCTTATCGAGTGGAAATGTAGCCGAATACTCTAAACGCGTGACGTTGATTCTAAATGTGGAGGGAAAAACCGGAGGACCCGGAGAAAAATCCACATGACCACGGGTGTGGGAGAGACAGAGAGAGACGCAAATTCCAAATATACAGCAGCAGGCACTGTAAGGGTCGGATTCGAACCCACGACCTCCTGCATAGCAGGCGAGGTAGCTAACATCTCACAGGGTCCGGATCGAACCCACAGCCTCCTGCATACCAGGCGAGGTAGTTAACATCTCACAGGGTCGGGATCGAACCCACGACCTCCTGCATAGCAGGCGAGGTAGTTAACATCTCACAGGGTCGGAATCGAACCCACGACCTCCTGCATACCAGGCGAGGTAGTTAACATCTCACAGGGTCTCGCAGGGTCGGGATCGAACCCACGACCTCCTGCATACCAGGCGAGGTAGTTAACATCTCACAGGGTGGGGAGGGTCGGGATCGAACCCACGACCTCCTGCCACCAGGGGAGGTAGTTAACATCCCATCTTACCGTTCTTTATTCTATTTAACATTTCACTTCTGAACACAGCATCGTGTGTTGTGACGGAGGTGGCTGGGTGGAGCGGTGGCGCAATGGTTAGCGGCGTAGCTTGCCAATGAACCCGATGACCCCGAATTTGATTCCCACAGACGACCAAACTCACGGCAGTGGCGACTAAGATCGACACTCATCCTTAGAGCCCTCCTTAAAAGCACCAACCCGCACCGACCAGCGCGGCGAAGTATGGTCAAACAACACCCAAGGAGGAGGCCCTCATCCATCCTGTGGTGGATTAACAAGGTGACGTGACAGAAATGTACTACACTTGGCCTGTATGTATGCTGGACTTCTTTCTCACCGTACGTAGCCAGCCGTGCTCATCGGAGGTGCGGGGGAAGGGCAACAACACTAAACACACACACACAAAAAAAAAAACAGTTCTAAAGAAATTCGCTTTCAAATTGTCCAGCATTGGAGTTGCAATGAAATGCATGACCAAGGCACGTGTCCTATCATCCCTGTCTGTCTCTGTGCAACGTTCTTACCAATACCAATCCCCACTATTAGCCACCAAGTGACGGCGCCTGTGCCAGGCTAGGCGCACTTTGAGGGCCACGTGAAGTGTCGAAGGCTCGCTGGCAAGAGGTCACGGGAGAGACTCATCGGGTGCCATGGGATGGCTGACTGAGATGATCGGTAGATGCACCACCAGCTGTACCCCCCAACTGTGCCAACCCCCCACCCCATGTGCCAACCCATTGCATTTTACACGCCCGGCGCTCCGCTCACAACAACGTTCCTACCAGCCCCATACTGGATATCTGTGAAACGGAGCTTCATGGCTCATCGGAGTCCCCCGGTAAAAATGCAAATTCTGATTCTATCTCGATGCCGTTACGTGTGTCGAGGTATTATTGTTCACTTTCCCGTGCCGTTTGCCGGTGGTATCTCATCCGTGCCAATAGGGGGCGGAAGAGGAGCTGAGCCCCAGTGTTAAAGGACTATGGGCCACGGGGGCCCAACGGTAACCGAGATGCATACCCCAGACCCCAGCAGGGGGGCTGGGGGATGACATCACCCCTCAAGCCCTTCACCACGCGAAAGCCCGCAGCGATGGTCTCAAATGGCGGCGCGGACGGCAGACTAAAGTCGTCGAGATTCCGCCCGGTGATACGTCTTCCGAAGGTGATTCCGCCGCTGCTGCGGTTCCTGTAGTGGATTCGAAGACGGGGCGAACGCCGCACGTCGCCGAATGGAACGAGAGACCACGTCAGCATGAAGACCGGGGAGAGGGGGGGGGGCACGAAGGCCGCTCTTTACCTGCTACTGGCTGGGGCACTTTGCGAGGGAATGCCGGAGTCGCCCTCGATCTCCGACTTCGGCTGCCCCTCCGACCTGCAGTGGGACACTTGTCTCATTTACTTAGACGATGTTATTGTATTCAGACGAACATCTCCGGCGTCTGCGCTCCATTTTTTGGTAGAATGCGCTCTGCCAATGTGAAGTTTAAACCGGCTAAATGTCACTTGCTGCAGAATTCTGCGCGTTATTTGGGTCACATTGTCAGCTCTGAGGGCATTGCCATGGACCCGGAGAAAACGGCCTGTGTTCGCGATTGGCCGGCCCCGGCATGTGTGGGTGATGTGAGCAGTTTCGTCGGATTATATATTACCGTAAGTTTGTGCCGCATTTCGCCATGGTCGCTAAACCCTTGCACGCGTTAACTGTTCAAAATCAGAGATTCAAATGGGGTCCGGAGGAAGAGGCTGTGTTTTGGAACCTCCGTGAATGGTTGTCTGATGCGCCCACGCTCTATTATTCCCGATTTTTCACTGCCATTTATCCTTGACACCGATGCTAGCGATACGGGGATCGGCGCCGTCCTATCTCAAGTTAAAAACGGTGTTGAAAAGGTGGTCGCGTACGGCAGCTGTGTCCTTACCCCGGCAGAACGTCGTTATTGTGTTGCCGGGAGGGAACTTTTGGCCATTGTTCATTTTGTTCGGCAATATGGGCATTATCTCTATGGCAAGGAATTTGTTGTCCATACTGATCATGCGGCCCTCCAATATTCCTTGAAAGTCAAGGCAGCCTGCTGGCCAACTCTCTCGTTGGCTCGAAATCTTGCAGGAGTTCTCTTTCAGTGTGGTGTATCGTATGGGTACTCGACATTGCAATGCGGATGCTTTGTCGCGATTGCCACAGTCGCCTTGCTGCCCGTGTTTGTCTGGGATGAGCCGTTGTGGACCCGTCGTGTCACAGCCACGTGCCGTCATGTCCGCGATAGCCGGTTCGAAACCTCCGCGGACGAATGCGTCAGCTGACAGCGCATCGCAGCTTCCGCGCTCCATGCGGGTGCAAGAGCCGCTGCTGGATGACTCCTTAGGAAGCTTGCGGCGTCGAGTGAAGGGGGACGGTCGATTCTTCACGATGGCCTTTTGATGTGGAGAGAGGAAATGCTGCATCGCTGGCGAGCTGTTGTTCCCATGGCCCTCCGGGACAGCTTGGTTCGAGCGCTGCACGAGGAGAAGTTGTTGCACCTCGGCGTCCAAAAAAATCCTTGTTGACATTGCAGCGTGATTATTATTATTATTGGCTGGGGATGACAGCCCATGTCTCCAAATGGATCTCGATGTTGTACAGAATGTGCGCAAAGGAAACCGCCGCAGCGGAAGTGTCATGCGCCACTTCAATCTATTTCGGTTTCGCGTATCGATGTCCTTGGCCCTTTTCCGGACACTTCTAGGGGTAATAAAAATTCCTTTTGGTGGGAGTGGAATATTTTTCTTGACGGCTGATGGCTTGGCTGCTGCCGGATCAGTCGGCGGCCTCCATTGCCGATGCGTTTTTGAACGGCTACGCGATGGACAAAGGTGCTCCCGAACAGCTGCCTACAGGCCAAGGTCGGAACTTCTCCTCTAAATCATCGCGCGAGGTTCTGCGACGCATTGGGCACTAAGAGAATCAGAACGTCGCAGCACCACCCTCAGAAGGATGGGATGGTTGAACGCCTGAACAGGAGCTTGTCCGCCATGCTCTGTCAGACGGTATACGCCAAACAAGCTGATTGGGATTTACATGTGCCGAGCGTGCTTGCTGTGTACAGGATGTATGGGAGGGAGAACGTACCCCCTATATATACCCAATTGGGGTCACCGCTAGATAACGTTGAATCTAAACTGCTGTAACATCTTCTTTGGTTCTTTCGGTAAAGTCACCACCACGTAGAATGAGAATAAAATAAAAAAATTGATAAAATAAAATAACACGATAAAATTCGCACGACGTTTCGGGCCACAACACAAGCGGCCTTCATCAGGTGAAGGGACGAGACTGTCTGGAGGACAGCGCTGCCAAAGAGTAAGAAAGAAGCACCCCTTACAAGAATTGACGTGGAAGTCATTTATAACACACGTATATTACGGCATTAGTGTACTTACAAGTGGGAGGAAACCGGAGCGCCCATAGAAGCCCACGTTTGTGTGCAAAGGGGCATCACTCTGTCCCATGTAGAAGGGATAGGCGGAGTTCACATTCTTTTTGCGATACCACTTTCTCCTTGTGAGCCAGGTTATGGCACCTCAACGCCCACGGGAAAAGAGCATTGCTGTAGTTGATCGACAAAACCCTCGCTGCCTCACTACTGCCGGTGCTCTCGTGATGACGCATTCACCGTATTAACGCTCGTGGGAGTGGCTTTCAGAACTCACAGAATCCTGGACCCCCACCGCTGAGTCTCTGGAGCCATCCCGTGTCACCCATATTATACACAGCTCCCCTAACTAGAGCTCACCCCTCCACCTGAGCCAGTAGATCGGCCAAACTTGCAGTGCTCACTGACGCAACTTGCCCCAACAGTTTGTTGACGGCGATCTGGGGGGGGTTGGGGGGGGGGGGTATTTGTATTATGTCTGTGTAGTGGGTACAAAACTTGAGGAGACTTCTCTCCTCCGGAGGTAGCACGTTTATTTTAAATTTACAACACACAAAAGGGGTACGGCCCCGTCCACCCGATACCCTAAGGAGGTATTTCCTCCAGACTATTCTGACCCTCACACTGGTCACGCTCTGACCCTACACTGGTTAAACTCTGACCCTACCCTGGTTAAACTCTGACCCTACCCTGGTTAAACTCTGACCCTACCCTGGTTAAGGTCTGACCCTACACTGGTTAAACTCTGACCCTACACTGGTTAAACTTTTGTCCCGACCCTAGCCAGGGGTTCTGCTTCTGCCCTTTGGGCTCTTCGCTTCGGGTCTTCCAGGTGGCAGCTCCAGGTATCTGGGGTGGCTCTTCGGTCTTCAGGTAAACGATGACTGCCAGTCCCGTTCAGGGGACCGGCTTTGATACCGGTTTCTGGCTCACTCCGCCCCTAGCCACTCCCCCCTTCTGGAACCGTGTGGAGGGGCCTGGAGCGTGACGTTGTCCCCCAGCACCCCTCTTGGGAAGTCTGGGGTCTGTACCCCTGGTCCCGAGCTACACTGGGGTTTACCTTGGCCTAACGGCCTCACTCATCTCCATCTCGGCTTCCCTTCTGCTCCCTGTTGGCTCGAGGCCGTCACTACAGCGGCAGTTCCACTCAACGTTCAACGATGCCGCTGCATTTGTGTGCACGAGTCTGTGCGTTTGGGCCTGTTGTCTGCGCTGCTGACGCTCCGTGCTCTCAGGACGCACGACTCAGATCCAGAATCCTCACTGAGTCGCCGGCATCACCCCACACACCCAGCGCGGGGTAGAGCGGCTGACTAAACGAGTGGTGGATGGAGTGCAGCAGCTCCATGGAGTCGGCACAGTAAAACGACAGCAGCCCCGCCTCCCAGTGCAGGTGACACCCGACTCTCCGGGGAGGATCTCTCACCGGCAGTGAGGTGCCGACACCACCATGAACCATGCAGCAGATGTTGTCATTTTTATATAAAACCCAGGAGGAGTAATTTTGTCCCAGCTCGCACTCATCGCCATAACCTTTCCGCGCGATCGTCCCGTACGCGACTCCAACCCGACACTCCCCCACGGCCCCCACGTCCACCTCCCAGTAGTGTTGACCCGACGAGAAGCTCTCGGAGCACAGGGCTTGGTAATAGCGATCAAACTGTTGTGGGTGAACGGAGCGACCCTGGGCGACACCGATCCACGTCACCGTCCTGAGATCCGCGGAGGTCTGGAGTTCGTCATGGGCTGAGTTTGGGTCCAGAGTCGGTGAGCGTCCATCTGTTGTAACGATAATAACAGTATCTGTGTAATAGCAGAACTGTAACAATAACACTCATGCATTAACATGCACGTATATTATAACACGTAAACTCATAATATAATACAGGCATAACACGTTTAGCGCTACCTCGTACAGCGCTGATTCGTTATAGGGCTGTTCCCGGTAAAATATTTGTTTAAATAGTTATTTGTGTACAGTATATCTAAAAATATTACACAAGGATGAAAAGCCGTACTTTATAGCAGTGTACGCTCTCATCCCAATACTGTACAGGGTTAGCGCCCATTTAGGATCTCTGCCCTCAGCCAATGAACGAGCGCTATCATCATGCTTGAGTTGGCACGGCGTTCACTCTCCACCAATGAGCGCTTTCCACTAAAAATGAGGGCGTCAAGTCACAGATTGGACTGCACCACTCACAGAAGGGGAGAGGGGGGTGTCTGGTCATAGACTTGACTGAACCACCAGGCGCAAGTTGTAGCTCCCACCTTGTCTCCCAATGCTGCCAAGTTCACCATATCCGGTCACACTATGTACTGATGAGTACACTGTTTATCTTACTTACATTTTTGTACCGTCGGTATTGATAAATAATGTTTATCATTTGTATTATTGTTCCAATAACCTAATGAACCCCTAATATGTTGGTCGTACATTATAAATTATGATGTCGAGAACGCATCTCCATAGGGCCTATGCTATAATGACCCCGTATAGCGCTGATTCACCTAGCGCTCTCGTTTCCAGGCACGCACCCCCCACGCTAAATGGGGTATGCCTGTACGTAACTACCAGTGTGATACCATGTACAGCACTTTGTCAATACACTGCTTGATGAGGTCTCTATGCCATGAGCAGGATTGAACTTGAGTGGGTGGGTTCATAGCGCAGCGCGATAACTGCTAGACTACCGCTGCCCACATACACACTCCCACTTATCCATACACGTGTAGAGGTGTTAACTACTCACTGTTCGGTAACCTGCATTGCCACTAGGTATCAAAGGGGCAATGCAGCGTTACCTCTGTGTACATAACGGTTGGCGTCAGACGAAGTGAAGTGGATGGTAGCCACAGTTTGGTAAGAACCAATCAGACAGTTCCACGTGGGAATGTGTGATTGGTTACACCTGGCCACGAACGAGTAAAGGAAGGGTGACCACGCAGAGCACGGGGAGTTCTCTCCCTACACGAAGACCGAAGCCCGGGTTGAAGATAGCCAGGACCCTGGACCCAGCCTTCCAGCCCTTCTCAGGGCTAAGGCTCGGCGCATCCAGTGGTCAAGACCCACCGGGCCAGCGGTGGGTCAGATAGCCTCCCCTAGGTCCCAACCAGAGGACTCTAGGCTAGGATAGCGGTAGACGCATAAGTAAGTCCCGCCAAGATAGGAGGCTGTACCTGCTTAGGTTAGCAAAGAGACCTGTGTGTAGGTCATGCTAAGTCCGGAGGCTGTACCTTCTTAGGGTATCCGGTGAGGGGACCGTATACCCCTCTGTGTGTTAAGGACTGTGCAAAGAGAAGTATTACAATAAACAGAGTGTGCCTCATAAGACGTTTATTCGTCATTATAAACTCTACACACGCACAAAGACACAACTACAACAACCGCCGTTCACCAGTAAGTGGCGGTGACGTCACCACGGCACTTGTGCCATGCTAGGTGCACTTTGAGGCCACGTGAAGGCCCATGGGTTGACTTACCGAGATGACTGGGAGGTGCACCAACTATGCTCCCCATTGGGGCATTTTTCTGCGTTTTAGCTACCTGGCGCTCCACTCGTTGTTGTGAGCGTCACTCCTCTGCCCTCCATTGCTGTGGCCGTTTCAGCCCATCTGCCAGACTGAAGAGAAGCTATTTGGGCAGTGCAGCCTTGCTTACCGGAAGAGCTCACTGATGGGACTGTGTCCAGATCTACAACGATCTGTAAACTCACACAAACCATTGGAAACCTCATTTGCCAGTAACAAAATATGATAATTGTTTTTTTACCCTTTTATCTGGCAACAAAACTGACACCTTTATTTTATAAGGAGTCATGTTTACATTGACCACAATACCTGCGGTCGGAACGCAAACAAAAAACAACAACTCTGATAATGTATTGGCACTGTCCTTGAAATTGATTGGTCCAATCAATTTCAAGGACAATGCATACTGTGTGCCTTTTGGCGTCTTCTGGTCCAACACCATGTGAGACGAGGCTCTAAAGAAAGCCGTCTCGGGTGTGGACCAATCAATTTCAAGGACAGTACCAATACATTATCAGAGTTGTTGTTTTTTTGTTTGCGTTCCGACCGCAGGTATTGTGGTAAATGTAAACACGACTCCTTGTAAAATAAAGGTGTCAGTTTTGTTGCCAGATAAAAGGGTAAAAAACAATTATCACACAATCCAGTCTGGTTAATTCCAAAATGGATCGTACGCAGGCCAGCCTGAATGTTCAAACCGGCGCAGATATTGATTTAGAGGGTTCAACTGTGACCGAGAAGACCCAAAGCTTCATGTGGAGTGACAGACCAGGTGGCTTCCACGCAGCAATACACAGCTTATGAAAAGATAATACCGCTCGACTGATTCGGAGTGAGACCTCAGCGGCCAAACTGGAGCTGGTCATAGGCACGCTGCCCAAGATCGTAAACCTCTCCACTCTCGCAATTGCAATTGCAAAAGCAAAGACCAATACATGTGCAAGCACAAATACAGAATAACAGACACGCACACACGGCAAGATTCCGTGGAACTCACACATGAACGCCAGCAGTCTGACCACAGCTCCCTGCAGAGTGTCGATCACTTCAATGTCTTCTTCGCTGGGAAATGAGTGTGCAGCTTCCTTCCAAGCATCTATCCTGTGAGACCAGAACCAGCAGTGACCCACACAGCCAGCGTCTTACACAGCATCATCATCTTAACACAGCAGTTTCAAATTTTGATTGAAAGCTTTCGTGACTGCAGTAATTCATATGCTTAGTTCTTTCGGTAAAGTCACGTTGAAGGGAAACAATAAAATAATAAAATAATATATAATATATTTTTTTATTTTAATAATATATAATATATTTTATTATTTTATTTTATTGTTTCCCTTCAACGTGACTTTACCGAAAGAACTAAGGATATGATAATAAAATAATATATATTAAATATATATTTTATTATTTTATTGTTTCCCTTCAACGTGACTTTACCGAAAGAACTAAGAATATGATAATTAAATAATATATATAATATTACTTTATTATTTTATTGTTTCCCTTCAACGTGACTTTACCGAAAGAACTAAGCATATGAATTACAGCAGTATCGCATACAGCATCATTACACACAGCATAATCATGCACAGTATCCTCACACACACACACATCATAAAACACAGCATCATAACACGCAGCATCATCATGCACAGTATCCTCACACACACACACATCATAAAACACAGCATCATAACACGCAGCATCATCATGCACAGTATCCTCACACACACACACATCATAAAACACAGCATCATAACACACAGCATCATCATGCACAGTATCCTCACACACACACACATCATAAAACACAGCATCATAACACGCAGCATCATCATGCACAGTATCCTCACACACACACACATCATAAAACACAGCATCATAACACGCAGCATCATCATGCACAGTATCCTCACACACACACACATCATAAAACACAGCATCATAAAACACAGCATCATCATGCACAGTATCCTCACACACACACATCATAAAACACAGCATCATAACACACAGCATCATCATGCACAGTATCCTCACACACACACACATCATAAAACACAGCATCATAACACACAGCATCATCATGCACAGTATCCTCACACACACACACACATCATAAAACACAGCATCATAACACGCAACCAGCGTCTCGCTCAGCATCATCACTCAGCCAACGTCTTCCATAACACAGGCAGTCCTCGGTTCACGGAAGGGTTAGGTTCTCGAGATTGATCCGTAACGCGAATTTTCCGTACGTTGGACACTGAATAATTTTCCCCCCGAAATCAAGATAAAATCATAGCCGGAACTAGCTGTGCCTGCCCTAACCAGATTACCAATTCGAATACCGTCAGTACTGCATCGTGCTGACGTCCATTATGTTTCACTACCTGTACCGTATCGCTGTACATACGCCCTGCACTTCCTATGACTCTTTCATTTCATCGAATATCTACGCTAACACTGCCCATAATGAAACTAATGTAACATACGCTCTATCCAATTGTTTATGGATGCCACGAAACATTTTAATGTTGATTGTTAACAGAAAGCAGCCACTTCCGAATGTTCATTTACCGTGCATTAAGCTCGGCCGAGACTTATCCGATCGCTGTTGGCTGAGACCATATGCAATCGAAGTGTAATTGTGTTAAAAATAAAGTGCGTACCCTGAATAACTCAAGAAAATCAACTTAGCATGAAGAAAACTATACATTAAAAAACACGGGAGGAAAAAAATAAATAGTTTTAAGCCTAGAAAATAAACAATTACGTAATGCTACAAAGGAAATAAAATAAAATCTAACGCTGCAAAAAAAAAATCCATTTACCTTAATCCTAGTGCTTGGTGAAGGCAGCGTTTTCATGAAGCGAGGCATAAGGCGGGGATTACGCCTGGCGCCTCGGTATACATCCGCAAACCTCACCAGCGTTGAACCATTTGCGCTTACGTAGCTAACGCAAAAAATTCCGCATATTTTTTTGTTTTTTTTACATAATTTATGGGAGCATTTCTGTAAAGTCGGATTTCCGCAAGTCGGGTCTTCCGCAACCCAAGGACTTGCTCGCAAAAGTGTGAAATCCTGCGGCACTCGCCATGCCTTGGTCGATAATGGGAATATCCCCATATCCTGAAGGATAGGCAAAGTAGCCCTTAATGGCCAGCAGTGGCTAAGGTTACCTTATCTAAGAGTGAGTGTGTGTGTGTTTAACACGTAGTAAGCTTTCACGACCAATATTATCTATAACAGGTTGTCTGGATTAGATCAGGTGAATATAATAAATGTATCTTTAAGCCCACCACCATCCGAAATTAGTAAAACAAAACATGACAATTCGTTACTATTTTTGATTTAAAGCTTTCGTGACTGCAGTAATTCATATTCTTAGCTCTTTCGGTAAAGTCACGTTGAAGGCAAACAATAAAATAATAAAATATTTTTTTATTGTTTTATATATATACTTTATTATTTTATTGTTTCCCTTCAACGTGGCTTTACCGAAAGAGCTAAGGATATAATTCGTTACTAGTTCTGCAACCCAGTGTGTTTGGGAATGAGCTAGAACACAGGTGCGAGTGTACGCACCTGTGTATGTTGCACGTTTTGAGTAACTTGATGTTCACAAGTTGCACGACCGTGTGGAAACTTGTTAAGGTGGCTTGCCCAAAATTAAAGACGGACCAACCCCTATTGATGAGTCGCCTTCAGGTGAAGAGTTTCCTCGCCGCTCACCCGACTTTACCCACACTCAACGCACTGTTGTTGTGGAGTGACTCATGCAGCCAGCTATGGCTCTAGGGTTTGGTGTTGCGTGTTGTTTATGTCGTTTATTGTGAAAATTCCGTCACAGTTCTTAGGATCACCGTTACATTGCTTTTATGGCTTTATTTTGGTGATTTCGAAAACGTTTTTTGGTTTGGCCATGTTTGTTTGTTGTAGTACGGAGTTAGACTGATGGCCTTAATCTAAGTATTCCTGTGGTTGTTGTTGTAGTACGGAGTTAGACTGATGGCCTTATTCTAAGTTGTCTTGTGGTTGTTGTAGTACGGAGTTAGACTGATGACTTTAATCTAAGTTGTCTTGTGGTTGTTGTTGTAGTACGGAGTTAGACTGACGGCCTTATTCTAAGTTTTCTTGTGGTTGTTGTTGTAGTACGTAGTTAGACTGATGGCCTTAATCTAAGTTGTCTTGTGGTTGTTGTTGTAGTACGGAGTTAGACTGATGGCCTTAATCTAAGTTGTCTTGTGGTTGTTGTTGTTGTTTGACTTGCATCCCACTGGGATTTTTGCACACACCGTTGGTGCATGGTGCTCTTTCAGGAATATTTTGATGTTTTTTTTCCTGGATTTTCTGTTTGCACAGTCAACACGAAGTCACTTTAAGATGTTTTTCTTGTTCATGTTTTTGTTTTTTTGTTTGTTGCAGTTGCACCCGATTCAAGAGCCGAATGGCTCACAGGGCTATACCAAAATAAATGAAACTGAAAAAACGAGTGACCTGGCTAACCAAAAACGGGAAGGGCGTGGTGCTGTGCAGTGCATCGGCTACACGTGGGGGGGGAGGGATCGTTGTTTGTGTGTGCGCTTTCTTAATTTCCTTATCTTGTATTTTGAGGCCACTGTAACAGTGGCCTCAAAATATGACGGCGGTTGACCCCGGGTTTCCAAAATGCGGTGAATTCATTTCGTTTTTGTTGGGTCGACTCGTCTGCGTGAGATCATTTTTCACCAAATAAATGTTGGAAGAGGCAATTTGAAATGTTAAGCATATTACCGGTTGAGCACAAAAAAATTTACGCGGAGTAATTAATGATTTACGAGTGAAACGCGTCACTTTGGCTGTCGTGTGTGGATGGATATCCTTTAGAAGCTCGGATAATTCTAGAATAAATACATAAATATCAGATGAAGACCTTCATTTCAGGCTTCGGCTGAATTGTAACATTGGCGATCGTGCACTTGGCATCATCCTACTAAACAGCCGGCAATTGAATCATTTTTGCGGGACCCCCAGGGTCAATAATAATAATAATTATTATTATTTTCCAGTCCGCCCACACTCGCGATCCCGACATCAACGCGCCGCCCGCCCGGACTCGCGCCAACAAGCGCCAGCAGCAGCAGCAGGCGGCGGCGATCGACACGACGGGCGCCACCCCACCGGCCAAACGAGAGCCCTGGGGGGGCGTCAGCCGCGGTCGCGAGCGGCGACGACGACGCCCTCCGGTCAGCCGTCGATCCTCGGCTTCTTTGCCAAGGCGAGCCCCGCCGCCGCCCCCCGAGGCGACGAATTTAACGTGCTTGTGTAATTTTTCAACTTTTTACGAAACTTAAGTGTCTCCGAGTAGCTCTCGACGAGGCCGATCGATTGACCGTTAGAGTTTTGTCGTTGTCGGTAAGGCGACAAGGCTCGTGTCGCTACGCGGTTTTTCCCACCTCCTGGGCAGCGATGGGACCCCGGGGTCCCGCCAATTGCTTCAACTGTCCTCATCGGGGGTCACCTCAGCCTAACCCTCGCCGGACCTCAATCGATTGACGCAATGTTAATGCAACTGTGCAGTAAACACTGCAGCGCACGCTGCCAGCGGTTTGCATCGGATGAAAGTCGCACCACAGTCGTGTTCTCCTATAACGTGGCTGTAGTCGCGGCGTTCCTGAAGAATGCCGCGTTATGGAAAAACCGCGTTATACTAAATGATATATGATAATAATAATAATATAGGGGCAAAGCACAGTCCGCGATAACACGTGAGTTTGCGTACGCAGGCCTCGACAAAGGCTGAGTCGCACGAGTGTCATCTAGAAGCATCCCAGTGCCCTGCGTGATGCTACGCTGAGGCAGCCGTACAGCCGCTTGTTCCTACTCGCATGACCGAGTTCTGCTCACTCGATTGTGGCATATCCAATTCGCGTCATCAAAAATTAGTATTGCAAGAGAACGGACTGTATTTGCGAAGCGATTGAAAAGGGTAAGACATTTAACTCTGCGCCCGTACCCCGCAAGCACGACCGAGTGGAGTTTGTTCGCTCTACATTATCAGCAGCCAATCAGCTTAGAGCTTTGCGAGTCTCCCTCTCGTGCCCGCCATTGCTCAGGCTCCTCGTGTTGGGAACAAAAGCAATGCATCGTGGGGGGTTGTTTTTTTTTTTGCAGTGAAAAGTTATTTTGCCATCCCCCTTGAAGTCATCCAAACAACCACCGAGTGAGTGCTCGTAGGCTTACTGGGCAAAAGCGTGCAGCGTGAATCCATTTCTTTGGAAACAAAACATGCAGGTCACGAGACCGGTAGAGGTGGGAGAGATGAAAAGTGAAGTAGGCGTGTTTGTTCGGGGTTAGCAGAGTTCACCTTGAAAGACCACTTTAAAGCAAGCGGACAAACCGGGAGCAAGCGAGGGCTTTACCATTCTGGCGAATTGCTTGATGATGCTGGATGTATTTACCAGCGAAACGTCGTACTCAAACTGTAAATGTGGATTAACTCTTCAACACACCGGTGGGCTAAAGTAGTGAATTATTTGTCTTTTGTCAACGTGACACTTTTTTTGCTGATTGGCCGTGTCGGGTGGTGGAGGGTTACGACACATTTATAAATAAACGCGATCTAACCCAAAAACCTTTATTATGAATAATATTGGTCGCGAAAGCCTACGTGTTAAACGGACAAAGTGAAGGCTACTGCGCAAAAAATGTTGTCCTTTTGTATCCCCCACCTCTCCCGCCTTCTCTGAAGTTCAGAAATGCATCACCCTATCACTCCGCCCTGTTCATATCCAACTCTGGCAACGAAGTTTCCGAGAAATAAGTGACGTCGTGCAGCGCATCGACTTCGTTAACCGAGGTATGACTATCACGACACGGGATAACACGTAGGAGGCTTCCACAAGCAATATCATCCGCCATAGAAGTTGTCTTGGTAAGATCGCGTAAATATATAAACGTGTCGTGAAAATCCGCCACCACCCGACACAATAAATGAGTGAGGTTTGTCACGTAAACGGAACATGGCAATTCGTTACGAGTACAGCACACCGGTGTGTTGGAGCGCAAAGCCAGGCGACAGCCAGATTTGTGGCGAAATCCACCTCTTCCATTCCTTAAATAGAGGGGTAGACGTGATGGCATCACTTGTGAGCCCTTCTTAAGTGAAGAGGGGTGGAGGGGGGTTAATGAATGCATATAAATGACCATGGCTATCCATTGCTGGTTGGGTTATATAATCAATGTACATTATGCAAGCTCATTGTTCTTGTACCCCCTGTTGAATGTGTGTACTAAAATAGCCGGACCTGCTATTGTTCAACGGTAATCCCTATGGAAGTGTGGTGGCCTGTATAGGCATGCATTTAAACAATTTATTATTTGATGATTCGCTTCCAAGCAGCACTAAGTTTGTAGCTATCCGATCGGTTAAAATTAATTTTATTTCGATAGATTATCTAATTAGTCTTGGCCAGGAGTAACGAGTTTTGCACTTAACTTGTTGGCACGCGTGTTCTGCCACTGTCGATAGTTGTATTTGGGAGTATTTAATATTTATCTGATGTTATTTTAGTCTCATGCTGATCATTCGTCCTGTTTGCCCAACATAGCATTTGCCACAAGTGCAGTTAATCCTGTACACACCATCTGTTGATAGCTTCGGTAATAAATCTTATGTACCAGATATTAATGTATGTATTTTATGTACCGTGCCAAATCTGACTCGGATGTTTTGTGTTTCCAACCATCTGGCTACTTTATCAGTTATTCCCGCAATGTACCGTATTTTAATAGTTTTAATTACTTAGTTTCAAAGCTCGTGTTATTTGATTTGGTTTTAGAAGTCAGTGCCCTGTTGATTTGTGCATCATTGTAACCATTCAATTGCAGAGCTTATTTAACATGGTTAATTTCTTCTCAACTATCATCATCTGACACTTTCTTAGCCCGATGTATGAGGGTCTTAATAACGGAGGATTTCTGTGCGGGGTGATGGTGTGACTCTCCATGCAGATAGACGTCAGTGTACATTTTCTTTTGGTAAACGACATTTCGACCGCACCCGAACAGAATATCCAGAAATGGGAAAGTTCCGTCAGCTTTCACTTCCATGATGAACTGGATGGACAGGTTTTGCGAGTTATGTCTCGGCCGGGCTGGACGGGAAGGGAGGAGGCGACCCTGTGTGTGAACCCGGAAGAATTTTACAATGAAGAAGGTGCCTCCTGCGACTACCTCGTCTCCGACTTGTGCTACACTACACTAGTAACAAATTGGCATGTTCTGTTTTACGTGACAAACCTTACTAATTCGCTGTGGCGGGTAGTGGCAGGTTTAACGAGATGTTTATATTTAGGCAATCCAACACAATAAACCTGTATTATGAATGACGCAGCATCATCATCACCATCATCATCATCATCCTCACCATCACGTGGCCCATGTCCCACACATGGCGTCACCTCGTGTGTTCATCAGTGTGAGTTCATCATGAGTCCCTTACCTGTTTGTCTCCTTAAGGTGAACCTGCAGGAGTCAGACACAGGGGGCGCGAGTCAGTTCACCTCTAGCCACGTTAACCACACGGTGATTGGTAGGCGCGATGAGCTGGGCTGGGCTCAGCCATTGGCGTATCCCAGTGCTGTCGGTTGTTAACATGGCAAAGCCGTGGACTCGTTCGGACTCTCGATGGTTCTCATCAGCAAGGTGTGGCCTCTGAAACTGTTGCCGCTCGGTACCCGATGTCACGGGGAAGAGGCGTCCATGGCGCTCGACATCGAGTTACAGTGAATTTAACCAACATGCAAATATACACAAATATTTCCATTGCAACGGTGAATAATACCCAGAGCGTCGCGTTACCAGTGTCGATAGTTTATCAGGGTGAACATTTGTTGAAGCAGGCAATCTCTGGATTGGTTTCAACTTTCTTAGACTCATCAGCAGTCAATTCTGAAATACTAATGTCCCTGGCTTTCCTGATGTTAAAAGCCCTTCCGTTTTCAGCATTACCATTGGCGCGTCTACATTTGTTTACGTGAATAATTTAAATTTAGTGTCAAGTAGCCTCAATCTGTACATTGAAAGGCCACGTGGTTACATTTGTTGGCATACATTTCCAACCACAAATTACCAACCATCAACTCGTGGGATGTTTGAGTTCGTCGTTAATGGTTTTTTCTTCGTAAATTCAGCAGTCATTTTTTAAATTATTATTTATTATTAGATTTTATTTCTAATGTAAGTTTGAAATATTCTGAACTTTGTATTGCATCGCATGTGTTCTATTTTTTTTTTTTAATGTAATGAACACGCGAACCGGGGCACTCGTCCTGGCTCGGCGAGCGCTCTACCTGCAGGAACGTGAGCGAGTCCCTCTCCTCCTGCAGAGCACGCAGGCACGTGGCTGCTGCCTGGAGCTCGCTGATCTCGCGCTGGTAATGAGAGATGCTCTCCTCGATCTGGGACAGCAGCTCGTGCCCCTTCACGTCCACGCGGTCCAGAGCCGCCCTCTCGTCCTCATCCAGCGTCGCCCTCATGCGGGTGAACTCGCCTGAGATGCGAGCCTTGGTCTGGACCATAGAATCCTGCAAGGGGCGTGTGATGGATGCTGTGAGTTCATATTCATGGCCCTATCACCAGGTAGCGGTGTTGTAGCGGTCATCAAATTGTGCGGTAAGTAATATGTGAGTGGATGCTGGGCTGCCTTCACCAACCCACATGGACCAATATGGTAAAGTATGGTTAAACAATCTGCTCAACGAACAGCTGTGGCAAGACCTCGATGTTATACTGAAGTGGATGATGGCAGCTTTGACGCGGCCCAATCTGTTGAGTGAGGAATCACGACGAAAGCGCCCTAACATGGATCACCGAACTCCCAGTTTTCAGTGCAACAATAAAAGCCACGCCTACGGTCATGTTCAGGGCCAAACAATGCGCCAGATAAGCCCTGGGACAAGGATCCTCCAAATGAACATTGAGGGACTCTCCCGGGCGAATTGCGAGTATCTCGTGAACAATAATGAACACAAGCAACGTCGATGTCCTGACACTCCAAGAAACCCACTTCTTGGATGTCCTATACTGCCAGTCGCTACCACATCCATGGATACAACCTGACGATGAGCCACTACCACCCGAACTATGGCTTGGCCATATACGTGAAGACCACCATAACAGAGTTCTATGCCTTTCCACCAACCGAAAAAGAAGCCACCCACACCACCAGCATCAAGACAGGGGGAGCTGCATATCACCAATGTGTACAAGCCCCTAATTCAAAATGGCCAAAGTCAGCATTTATAAGTGCGCCAATCCCAGCCCTATACGTTCGTAACTTTAACAGCCACGATTCTATGTGTCTGCACCTCGCTGACTGGATGTCTGCCGAAGATCCGCACCTGGCTTTCGATCCCAAGCAGCAAGCAACTTTCCACTCTGTTCGCCGGCAACGCGGCTACAACCCGGACCTCACCATTGTTTCTCATGATCAAAGTGGGAGCACACTTCACGCACCCCGAAAAAATACTCCCAAGCTTCCCCAAAAGCCAACATGGGCCCATCATGACCCACATCGGCATCGAAACCATCGTGATTTTGTCAAAACGATTACCAGAGTGGAACCTGGCCAGAGCTGAATGGCACCGCTATAAGGAGGCTGTAGAAAGAGTGGTGAGTTGAAATTCCAATGATACCGGAATGCTATCACCGTTTTGTTGGCCTCCTTACTGCAGCGCGCTAAGAAGAGCATCCTCCGAGGATTGCGGAAAGAATCCGCTCCCTGCTGGGCAAAAGAGACCCAGGGCCCGCTCCAACTGTGCGACCATCCAGTCGGGCAGCCCACAGGTTGGAAGGGCCCTGCTAGAGTCTCTAGACTCAGCCAGATGCCAGCGGTGGATTGAGTGCGTTGAAGGCCGCGGACTTGACACACTCCAGGCACCGTGGCTGGGGCCTACTACTTTGCCGAGATGCCGCTCATCCAACAGAATACCGGACCGCAAGAGTCGTGCCCAACTCTAGAGCCTCCAAACTAGTGGAGAACACAAAAGGACTGCTTGACAAAAAAAACAAACATCAAGCGAGATGTCCACCGCCAACTATGCCAGACAATGTCCTCTATTTCTTCACAAGACCCCACTGCCATCAGCGCAGAGGAAGTGAGGAAGGGTCTGGCTGCAATGAAGAAGAAAGGAAAGGCTGCCCCCCATAGAGATGGGACCTAGGGGACTCCAATGGCTGGTAAACCTGTACACAAAAACCATAAACACCGGATGCATCCCAAGAGCATAGAGGGAGGTGATGGTCAGCGCCATACCCAAACACATTCTGAAAGTGGCCTCCTGCAGCAACACCGTGTGACACGACCCCACTCCAACCTCTCTCGGAGTGAATCTGGACCGTAGGCACAAGCTGGGGAGCGTCAGCACCCAGCGCTACAGACATCAACGATGGATGGCCCTTGTGCACTCTGTAGCCGAGTTACTGAGCACCAGCGTAGACCAGAAGTAGTAACACTCGACTCACAAGCAATTCAGAAGATCTCTGCGTTTGAGCTTCTAACAAAGCTCATGTTCCCCACCCTAAACCGCATCGCCACAAAAATCGCGGCAGATGCGGATACCTGATGCACAAATGGAAAATGATCAACTCTCCGGCATGCGACTGCGGTCACCCAGAACAGACCACGCAACGTATAACGACGCAATGGCCAATGCACAAACACGAAGGAGAGCTCGCAGCAATATCTTCCATTGCCCCTGGCGCAATTATCTGGCTTGTGTCACCTGAATGTTTAAATTGTAGCTGTTGCTCGACATCTACATCAGCCATACGAAAGGAGGAGAATGTTACACTGGTTTGACAAAAGGTGTAAATTACGCTTATCACATGGTGACTTGATTGAGGATACAAATCAATTATTAGCAGCGGAGGGCGTAGCGGTGCTCATGATACATCGCCAAGCAACCCTGTACAGGGTTCCACGCCACACAGAGTACTGGCCGCCTAGATCACGATGCCTGAGTTTGGCCTCTATCACGCACGTCCAGGTCAGCCTCGGCCTGACCCTGGGCCACCCCCTATCCCGACGAAGGTCATCAATGGTCGCACGCAGAGCTTCCTGTGCGATCAGCCAACGTGTCAACCCATGCAATGTGTTCAGAAGAGCCAGATCCTCCTGGTTCTGACTGCTTCAGACAGTGGCTGTCGTGCTGTTCATGGGTGGACTTCGGTATTTGAGATAAGCTCGCAGAGTGAATGCGAAGTCTCCGTCGCAAGCATCACTGCTCAAAGGCGTCTAGTTTTCTACATGGGGATATGCCCTCGTGTGTGTCGTATATTTGGTTACAATGGAAAACCATGCAATTGATAACACCAGCTCAGAGCCATTGCCTTGCATAAATCTCAAAAGCAGATGCAATTACAGAATTATCCTTACCAACGAAATATATGACATTAAAACTCAATCAACAACATTTTGAAATGAATGGTAACTACAAAGCAATTAAAACAGGTTTTAAGAAAATGCTTTGCTTATTTATTGCCGTATAGTTGTGTGTTTCATGAAAGTAAACATATTTTTGTTTTCCTGGAGTGTCTCTTCAAGTCACATCTTACATGGTTTTTTTTTCTGAGCATGCAATAGCTATGGTTTCCTATCATATTGTACCGAAATCTTTTCTTGTTTTATTAATTGCTAGTTTTAAAATATAGTCGTTGCTCCATACACTTTTATTTTCTCAACTGCATAAAATGAAATTTCGATTTACAGCTTTCGTGACTGCAGGGATTCATATTCTTGGTTCTTTCGGTAAAGTCACCACGTAGAAGGGAAATAATAAAATAATAAAATAAAACAATAACATTCTCACGACGTTTCGATTGCAACACAAGCAATCATCATCAGGTGTGAAAACCACAGCAACACATTTTTTTCTAATTTTCTTGCTGTGGTTTTCACACCTGATGATGATTGCTCGTGTTGCAATCGAAACGTCGTGGGGATTTTATTGTTTTATTTGTATTCTTTTATTATTTCCCTTCTACGTGACTTTACCGAAAGAACCAAGAATACGCAGAAAATCAGTTAAGTTATTTTATTCAATGTTTGCCGTGGTACTAAACATCACATTTCTATTATGAAAGTTGTATTTTCTTAAGGGAATATGGGTTTACCCCTTTTTTCTGGCAACAAAACTGAAACCTTTTTACAAGAAATCATGTTACTGCATTAACCACAATACTTGTGGTCAACAAAAAAAAGAAAGCCGTCTCTGGTGTGGACCAATCGGTTTCAAGGACAATGCATCACATATTATCATAGTGTGTTTTTTGTTTGCATTTTGACCGCAAGTATTGTGGTTATTGCAGTAACATGATACCTTGTAAAAAAAGGTTCCAGTTTTATTGCCAGAAAAAAAAGGAAAAAAAACCCTATTATTATATTTTGGCACCGCCAAAGGAGGTCTAATGATGCTGCATTTTCTTATTTACATCTCAAGCACCCACAGCCATAATAATGTGATATTCTGCACAGCTATTACACACCGACTCAAGCCTAACAGAGTTCACTTGAATCTACGGAGTCGTGCTCATGGGGAGACAGTCACAGACTCCACGCAGGGTGGAGGTCACGGGGTCACAGAGTCAACGCGCGGTACCTGCACGGCCTTGCGTGCGGCCTCCATCCACTCCACGGACGCCTCCGCCTCCATCCTCTTCTCCTCCACCGCTCGCGTCTCCGCTCCGACTCCACTCTGCAAGAGACGAAGTCACCAGAGGAGACTCCACTCCCTGAGCGGCTCCCTCTCAGCCCCGCTCCACACGGAGCCCTCCACAGTGACGGCTCAAGAATTGCCCAACAGAGAAAAAAAGAGGCTAAGGGAGTTGGCCTGAAATAAAAAAAAATTAAAAAAAGACGGTGGAGAGAGAATCATCCCGTCCATGATGGTTTTGATTTAATGAGATGTTGTTGTTATTGTTGTTGTTGCACTTTATCAGCTCAGGTCACGGTGTCGTTCGCTTCTGAGCAGCTCTCGTTCAACCCACGTGTGGAGCAGCTCTCGTTCAACCCACGTGTGGAGCAGCTCTCGTTCAACCCACGTGTGGGGCACGAGCAGCTCTCGTTCAACCCACGTGTGGAGCATGAGCAGCTCTCGTTCAACCCACGTGTGGGGCACGAGCAGCTCTCGTTCAACCCACGTGTGGAGCAGCTCTCGTTCAACCCACGTGTAGGGCAGCTCTCGTTTGACCCACGTGTGGAGCAGCTCTCGTTCAACCCACGTGTGGAGCAGCTCTCGTTCGACCCACGTGTGGGGCACGAGCAGCTCTCGTTCGACCCACGTGTGGAGCATGAGCAGCTCTCGTTCGACCCACGTGTGGAGCATGAGCAGCTCTCGTTTGACCCACGTGTGGAGCACGAGCAGCTCTCGTTCAACCCACGTGTGGAGCAGCTCTCGTTCAACCCACGTGTGGAGCAGCTCTCGTTCAACCCACGTGTGGAGCAGCTCTCGTTCGACCCACGTGTGGAGCATGAGCAGCTCTCGTTCAACCCACGTGTGGAGCAGCTCTCGTTCAACCCACGTGTGGAGCAGCTCTCGTTCAACCCACGTGTGGAGCAGCTCTCGTTCAACCCACGTGTGGGGCACGAGCAGCTCTCGTTCAACCCACGTGTGGAGCAGCTCTCGTTCAACCCACGTGTGGAGCATGAGCAGCTCTCGTTCGACCCACGTGGGCCTCTGTGGTGCCGCCGCAGCGAGGCCGCTCCGTCGGGGCCGTGCCCACCGCCGTGACGCCGCCACCGGGGAGTGATGGCCCCTCGCCGCCCCGCCCCCCCGCCCCACATGAACGCACGCACACCCCACGTAGACCATGGGGAGGGAAGGTCACCTGGCCGACAGGTTTTTATCCAGAAGCCCCTAATGGGATCAAGCTTCAAGCCGGGGAATTGGGGCGATCTAGCCCCGAGGCTGACGAGCACCGCGGCGCCGTGACCTGACGTTGAAGTCGCGTGGTCACGGCGGAGGCCGTTGAGCCACCGCGAGTGGAACCGCACACACACACACACACAAGCGCGAGTCAGTGGGCCGAGAAACCACCGCAGTGACGTCACCAGAGTAAGATCAAAGTACCGAAAAGGCGGGAAAAGGCGGGAAAACCCGGGCCTGTGATTGGGCAGGAGGTCAAGGGGAGGTACGGGTCGGAATGCCTTTGTTATAGGTAGGATTGGGGATCCAAATAACAAAGGGACAGGAATAACCAGGCCTCTGAATGGACAGGGCGGCACGGGGGCGGGAGCAACTGAATGCCTTTTGTTGTAGGTAGGATTAGGGATCCGAATGTCAAAGGGACAGGAATATCTCAGCCTCTGATTGGACAGGTGGGCACGTGCGCAAGAGCAACTGAATGCCTTTTGTTATGGGTGGGATTATAGATCCGAATATCAAAGGGCACGGGTGAGCAAGTGCAGGCACCGCGGAATGCCTTTGTGATAGGTAGGATAAAAGGCAGGTGATTGAGGCAGTAAAGGCAGAGTTCTTCCAGTCATCGAAGTCCACGGAGCATTGGAGCCGGCCGTTTCGGATCGTCCGTGTGACGAGTTTCGGCGCAGCCAGGCACGATCTTCTACGGAGACGACCCGCAGCATCGCCCTTCTACAGCTCCCAGCGCATCAGAGTGGAAGTCAGCGTAAGTGAGAGACATGTGAGCTTGGGCTAACCGATCAGAGGAGCGCCAGGCAGGATAGATTGAGCCCAGGATTCCCGAAGGATAGGCCAGTTAGGGTCTGCTGACTCGCCACAGACGCACGTAGTTTAGCGGGATATTTTTCAGCGGGGAATAAAACCGCTAATAGAGGATAAAACTGTGTCGTGATCGCCGTGAGTGCGAAGAGGGAGGGCGGAGCGTTTTTTGTGTTCGCGCGCGTACGAGGCTGTTTGCGGCGAATAGGGGAGTGTAGCGCCTTGCGTTCGCGTGCCCGTGCGGTTGTTCACAATGAGGCGGAGTGCTTGGCGTTCGCGTTCGCGTGCCCGTGCGGCTGTTAACGGGAGTACTTAGCGTTCGCGTGCCCGTGCGAATGTTTACAGCGAAGCGGAGAGCTAAGCGCCTGGCGTTCGCGTGCACACGTGCGGCTGTTTAAGCGGCCCTTTAAATCGGAGCGGGAGTGGCTCCCTCCAATCGGCGTGGGGCGCGCGCACGGCAGACGCCCCCCTTGCCCTCTCACCCCGGACCCCCAACTCCCTCGAGTGTGATTGGTGCACGGGGCTGGGCAGGTAGCGCGTGGCAGGCGAAAAGCCTCCGAGCCCACTAATTGAGCCGCGCTCACGCGGTCGACAACACAGTCAGGGGCACAGGGGGGGCCGAGGAGTCGGAGGCCGGTAACCCGAACCCCACGGAACAGCCAGGGAGGGGGGGGGGGGGGGCGGTAGCATGAATGTAACGGGGGAGTCGGGGGGCAGCGGCCCCGGCAATTCGGTGATGGCGGGGGACGGTAGCCCCCACGCACACCTCACCTTCCGTGTCTGATGCTCGTCCTCCAGCGTGTCGACGTCATGCCCTCGGTGTTCTCCGGTGATGGTGCAGGCCATGCACACGAGGCTCACGTCCTGTTTGCAGTAGAACATGAGCTCCTGTTTGTGCCTCTTGCATCTTCTTCGCTCCAGGTTCGCAATCGGGGCCACCAGGACGTGGTCCTTCAACTTCGCCCTCTCCAGGTGAGGCGCGAGGTGCTCCGTGCAGAAGGACGTCTCGCACCTCAGGCAGGTCTTCACTGCAGGCGTCTGGCCTTCTGGGCAGTGGTCACAGAAAACAACACCATCAGCAGCAGCAGCAGCCATGGACTCAGTCACTCGCAGCTGCTCCATGAGGTTGGCGATCGTCACGTTCCTGGTCAGCTGGGGTCGTCGAGGGAAAGTCTTGCGGCACTGCGGGCAGCAGTAGGAGTCTGCCTCCTTCCAGGCGTCCTCCAGGCACTGGAGGCAGAACGAGTGGCCGCAGCTGAGCGTGGAGGGGCAGTCAAACGTGTCCAGGCAGATGGGGCAGGTCAACTCACGGTCCACGTTCTCAGCGGCGGGAGCTGTGCTCGCCATGGCCCGAGGCTGCACTCGAAGTTAGTGGCTCCCTGTGGCTCGGGAACAAACAAAAAAAATATTTAAATCAAATACTTTCCGTTCACAATCTCGTGAGATGTTGATAATCATTCACAGGGGTTTTCAGGAGACCCTGGTTGATGAGGCTCGCACAGCAGCGATGAACGAAAGAATAAAATTACTTCACCCGCAGCTAAGTTATAAATACCTCGAGACGCGCCCTGAGAATGTTCCACCTGTATCTGTCCAAAAAAAAAAACCAAGGTAACCATGGAAACTGTAATGGTTTATCCCACGGACTGGTTGCACCGGCTAGGGTGAGGCTGAGTGTTTGGATAGCAAACCACACCTTGGTAAAAAAACAAAAAGTATCCACTTTAAAGGTGAAAGACAATCTTGCTTGTGTCATTGTACTTTTGCCTTTCAAAATGTGTGTATAAGTATCAGAGTTTTGAATTGTCTTAAATCTCTGTCAAACTAACACCCGTTCATTTTTTTTTTACCTCGTGGTCTCTCCACTTCACGTGTGAATCGCAAAATATTCTTAGTCCTGGTGGTTGGTGGTCGTCTGGATTTGGTGGACAGGTGGTCAGGTGGGCGGATGAATGGCCGGGTGGGCGGATGATTGGCTGGGTGGGTGGGTGATTGACTGGATGGATGATTGGCTGGGTGGGTGGGTGATTGACTGGATGGATGATCGGCCGGTATGGTGGGTGATTGACTGGATGGATGATTGGCTGGGTGGGTGGGTGATTTACTGGATGGATGATCGGCCGGTATGGTGGGTGATTGACTGGATGGATGATTGGCTGGGTGGGTGGGTGATTGACTGGATGGATGATCGGCCGGGTGGGTGGGCGATTGACTGGATGGATGATTGGCTGGCTGGGTGGGTGATTTGGCTGGATGTGCAGATGATGGGCCGGGTGGTGGGTGGTTGATGGAGCTGGCCTGAGTGCAGGAGGGCGGTTAAGTAGCCGGATGCGGGTCGGTGGGCAGGCGGTAGGGCTGGAGAGTGATCGGAAGTGAGATCACGTGGGTAGGTCGGCTCTGAAGATGGGTCAGTAGGTCGTGGTGAGTGATTGACAGGTGTCCGGTAGGGCCAGTTAATGGGGGGGGGTGTGGGTGGTGGTCATCATAATCATCATCATCATCCAACAGTAACGATTCATTAATCACCACCATCACCATGGCTTACGGTGGCAATGAACAAGGAAACAACGTGACTTCGATCGCAGCTTCAAATGCCACGAGATACGTCATGGAATGTGGCCCCAAGGCTACAGCACTTAACCGTGTAGGCGTCGCTGTAGATTTACAAAACTGTTCCGGGCTAAGTCTCAAGTGAAGTAATGTCTGTACAAAGAAATCAATAGCCGTCTAAAGAAAAAAGAAGTCTATTTTTACACACATCAGTCAGCCCCAGCGCCGCAAAGTGCCTGGGCAGGAAAAATCCAGCTTGTTCCTCAGGGATCACCGAATCGACGAGGGGGATGATTCTCCAGGAATTTTGTAGGTCGTTTATAGGCCTGCCAAGTCGTCGGGTTGGCTTGCCCCGCCTTGGGTATGACAGTATTCAGTTTCATTTGGTAGGATTTACCCTGGGAGCCATTCGGCTCTTGATTTGGGTTCAATCGCAACAGACAATGCATTTACACGATACGCCTGAAATTCATTGTACACAAATCTAAACGTCACAGCACGTAAACAACGAAATCCTACGGGAAAAAGCGCAACCCGTCCATGCTGCGTACAAAAAGTGCAAAACATTCCATTTCGATGTTTGATCCCATTAACAATCATAATACAATAAAGATTTTTAAAAAATGTAAGTATAAATCTATACTAAATAATCGGGTCAAACCAAGCCCGTCTAAAACTTACTAAAACAATGCTATATAAACAACGTAACATTTTTCCCAACAATTGTGATTACAAGTTTACAATAGCAACACACGCAACACACATCACTAAACCTAGCGTCCTTCGCGAGATGCATAAGCCAATCCATAACAGCCGGATTAACAATAGCAGTAGCAGCGCACTATAATCAAAATACATAATAATTTCATACATCGGTCAACTATAACTATATATTTTGTATTTATTTCAGGCCACCGGATAACAGTGGCAGCTTTGGTTGTCCGACTCCTCTAGAGCATTTTTTGAGTGATCGTCTTGTTGGTAACGATCCAAGGTGGAGTTTAAATTTCGATGTAAAGCTTTCGTGACTGCAAGGATTCATCTTCTTTGGTTCTTTCGGTAAAGTCACCACCCACGTAGAATGAGAATAAAATAATAAAATAACACAATAAAATTCTCACGACGTTTCGGCCGCTTGCGTTGTGGCCGAAACGTCGTGAGAATTTTATCGTGTTATTTTATTATTTTATTCTCCATTCTACGTGACCTTACCGAAAGAACCAAAGAAGAAGGTGGAGTTTATTTGCGATAGCATGACAATGACCATCGCCTCCCGCCATGCTTTTGGGATGCATCCGGTTTTCATTGTTTTGATGTACAGTTTTGCCATCCATTGGAGTCCCCTAGGACCTAAGTGGTGGAAGCAATTCTGGGGGGGGGGGGGGGGGGGGGGGGGGGGGGGAGGGAGGGGGAGGGAATCACATCTCTGCTGGCTTGGATCAGCAGTAGCCAAGCATCGTAGTGGGGCCCAGGCATGGTGTCTGGAGTGTACGAAGTCCCAGGGCCTTCAACGCACTCAATCCGCCGCTGGTGTCTTGGCTGAGTCTGCAGGCACTCGCGGGGCATTTTCCAACCTGCGGGCTGCCCGTCTGGTTGTGCAGTCGGAGCAGGTCATTGGGTCTCTCCTGTCCAGCCCCGGGGGGATGCTCTTCACTGCGGATGCGGTAAGGAGGACAAGAAGACGGTGATGCCATTTTGGTTTGGTGTAGCAGCAATTCGTCTCGCCACTTTGCTCGACAGCCTCCGTTCAGCGGCTCCCAAGTCAGCTTTGACCCAGGTTCCCTCCTTGGTAATCGTTTTTTGACACAATCACGGGCGTTCCAGTGGCGATGTGGGTGACGATGGGCGTATTGTTGACTTTCGGAAAAGCTTGAATTGAAAGTCGGTCGCTGCTTGGGATCGAAAACCAAGGTGCGGATCTTCGGTGGGCTTCCGGTCGGTGAGGCCTTCACCGTCAGCCTGATTCACTGCGTCGGCCCCACGTAGTATCGCGGCTATTAAATACACCAAGATTGAGGGCTGGGATTGGTGCACTTTGGGGGAGCTGACTTTGGCCATTTTGAGTTAGGGGCTTTGTACGCGTTGGTGATATGCAGCTCCCCCTGTCTTGATGCTGGTGGTGTGGGTGGCTTCTTTTGAAGTTGGTGGGAAGGCATGGAACTCTGTTATGGTGGTCTTCACGTATATGGCCAAGCCATATTTCGGGTGATAGTGGTTCTTGATGAAGTTGTATTCATGGACGGTGGTAGTCACTGGCAATATAGGACATCCAAGACGTGTGTTTCTTGGAGTGTCAGGACATCGGTGTTGCGTGTGTTCATTATTGTTCACGAGATACCGGCACTTTACCCGGGAGAGTCCCTCAATTAAAGTATTGAAGCTTTCGTGACTGCATAAATTACTCATTGGTTTTTGCGGTAAAGTCACGTATGTAGAAATACCATAAAATTACATTAAAATAAATCAATCACGACGTTTCGACCGCAACACAAGCGATCTTCATCAGGTGTCAAAACCAAATAGCGAAGGGAGCACACAGGACGACACCAACGCAACACATAGAGAGCGCCAAACTGCACGGAGGTAAATACAACAAGAAGACGAGAGACGATAATTCAACAAACCTAAGGAAAAATTTCCGTGATGCAAAACCGGTCAGGCCAATGACACAGTCAGACACTTGCCTGGCGGACCACGAATTTCAGAAGAGTGCTAAATTTCGTGTTCATCCTTTTGGAATGAACACACCAGCATAGACAGAGTGAACAAATACGAGGTACAGGTCAGCAGAAATACATATACAGGGACACCAAGAGGCAAGGAGAGGAAAGACGGACTGCCTGGCGCATTGTTTGGCCCTAACGAAGGCCGTTAGCGTGGCTTTGCGTTGTCGCTCCTGAGACCGGGAGATCGACAATCGATGTTCAGTCGCGTTGACGGCAGGTGATTTCTCACGCAACAACAGTGGGCCTCGTTTAAAGGCTGCTGCCACCTTCCACTCCTGTAGTGAGACGATGGTTTACGTTAAATCACCAATGACTGCACAAAAAAGCCTCCCCCCCCCCCCCCCCCCACTTTAAATTAGATTTACCACTTTGTCAAAATTAATTCAACGAGCATCACTCTGCAATGATTCATCTTCTTTGGTTCTTTCGGTAAGGTCACGTAGAATGAGAATAAAAGCTCTGTCGTCCCGACAGTTCTGTACCTTTCACCTGAAGACGGCCTGCTTGCGTTGTGGCCGAAACGTCGTGAGAATTTTATTGTGTTATTTTATTGTTTTATTCTCATTCTACGTGACCTTACCGAAGGAACCAAAGAAGAACATCACTCGCATTCGTGCGAGTGGGGTCAAATGCTGCTCTCTACGGCCTGTGTGTGCGCGTGCACCAGCGGTGACTTTAAGGACTCTCAAGAGGTAGCTCTGTGATATCCGCTTCCATGGGGGTGTTCTCCAACATGAGGGGCTGTTTCACTGCTCATCACCATGTGATCCAGCATGTATATATTTGTGCACGTTGAACTAGCCAACCGTGCTAATCAGAGGTGCGTGTGTTGGGACAACAAGCTAAAGACAAAAAGCCGTTCTAAAGAAATGAATTTTCAATCGTGATTTGAAGGGGCTTAGCTCCAGTGGCTCCCTAATATTGGAAGAGCATTCGAGATGGGCGCAGAAGCACATCTGAAAAGCGTGGGATGCGGTGACCAGCTTTGTTAATTGCATGGTGTCAAGAGTACAATCTGAGTTGGAGGCACTGCTGCTGAACCTGGAGCTTGCCACTAAGAGGTGGGGCCTTATCATCAGCCCCACCAAAACTAAACACTTGCTTGGGTATTTTCTACCATCAGACAATCCACCCTTACAACTCACAATCGGTGATGCGGCAGTTGTGGAGAGATTGTAGAGATGCCCATACCTGCCCAGTGTGCTCATGACCTGCTCAGGTTTAACAGCAGAGGTCTCACTCCAAATCAATCGAGCGCCATTATCTTTTCATCGGCCGCGTTATGCTGTGGAAGCTACCTGGTCTCTCGCTCCGATTGAAGCTTCAGGTCTTCTCGGCCACGGTAATTCCCTCTCTTCTCTATACTTGCGAAACGTGCACCCCCCTAATGGAACATCTTCGCCGGTTATAAATATTTAGGCTGGCCTGCTAACAATCCATCTTGGGTTTAACCATATGTGCGTGTGTGCGCCTAAGTCGATGTGTTTCTATGTGTGTGGGTCGATGTCTGTAAGTCCATGTGTGTGTCTGCTTTTTTCGTCCGGGCAATGCCGGGTACTTACCGCTAGTCTGCAATACAATTGTAGGATTTTTATTTTACAGTGTTCCCTCGTAATTTGCGAGAGATACATTCTAGAAATGCTCGTGAATACTTTATCTCTCGTAACTTTCTTTCGTCACTTCATCCCTCATCACTGTCTCATTACTTTGTCTCTCATCACTTTCTCTCTCATCACTGTATCCCTCCTCACTCTCTCATCGCATTCTCTCTCGTCACTATACCTCTCGGCACTTTATCTCTCATCACCTTATCATCGCATTATCTTATCACTTTCTCGCATCACATTCTCTCTCATTATTTTCTCTCCCTCTCTCTCTCATCGCGATGCAGTCAGGTTCCAGATGCGATTCGCGCAGAGCCAAAATCGCGGATTCACAGAAGTTCGTGTATAACGAGGGAATGCTGCACACAAATTAAATTGTGAGCTGTGCACGGCTCCTCGTAACGGACGACGCCGGAGAGGACGAGCGAGGAGGCGTCGTCCAACTCTCCTACGCAGGTGCCAGCTCGTGTTCTGAGATAAAAACTATTTTTAACACTTTTTGTTCTCACCAGGTAAGACCCCACTGAGCTATGGAGCTCTTTGTAAAGAAGCGACATGGCCATCACAAATGATAGCAGCTCAACGAAGTTGCTTATTCGCGTTGTGGGAATCTCTACGAGCAGCCAAATATAAAGCCCCACGTTCCGTGTGTCTGTGCTCTTTCGTCTGTTTGCCCGTCAACTAAATTGAGCCTTTCGGAAGGACCTGAATCAACAAGTTCTAGAAAGTTGACCCCGCGCCATCAGATTGTGGAAGTAAAAAGTTGATCCAAGAAGTTTACAAAAATTGTCGACACGCACCTCCCCCCCTCCCCCCCCCCCCCAAAAAAAAAAATTGTTTTCACTCCCCCACTCCAAAATAAGAAACGTCTTTTGTAGGCATATATGCCTACACATCCAACATACAATAGAGTCAGTGGTATCTGTTCACATTTTGGGGGGGGGGAAGAAGAGGACATCAGTGGGGGCGACGGGCGAGGCGCTTAGATGCCCTCCACTGGGAGCCCGAGCAAAGCAACTACAGGCCCGCCAACATTCTCGTACTCTAAATGCGTGACGTCGATTCTAAATGTGCAGGGAGTAATCCGAGGACCCGGAGAAAAATCCACATGGCCACCGCGGACAAAGATGGAACACCCAAACTGCAAATATGCAACAGGTGCCAGGGTCGGCATCGAACCCACGACCTCCCGCACACCAGGCAAGGGAGGTAACATCTACGTAGCCGCTGCATCGCCCAGTTTTCTCTGCGGCAGCCCATTGACTGCGTAGCGCAATAGCGCCGGCTGGTGGACGGCAGCGGCAACTGTGGGTGGACAGACAGCGCACACGCCGGTGAGCGTGAGCGCGGGGCGTGTTGGCGGAGAGGAGGAACCGGGGCAAGGGTCACGGAGGACCCCGTCTGGAGGCCCCTGGAACCTGCCGCTAGCGGGTTCGAGAAAGGGAGGGCGCGGTCAAGGGGCGGAGCCAGGGCCGCGCCGGGCGCATAAAAGGAGCCGAGAGCGGGGGGCTCGAGGCTGCCGGTTCTGGGAGTGGATTCGTCTTTGTTGTTGCTGTCGCCATCGTCGCTGAGCGTCTCCGCTAGATGTCGCGCCACGAAGGACGCACGACTCGGATCCAGAATCCTCACCGAGTCGCCGGCATCACCCCACGCACCCAGCGCGGGGTAGAGAGGCTGACTAAACGAGTGGTGGATGGAGTGCAGCAGCTCCATGGAGTCGGCGCGGTAAAACGACAGCAGCCCCGCCTCCCAGTGCAGGTGACACCCGACTCTCCGGGGAGGATTATAATGCGAGTACAGTAAAACCTTGTGGATTGCGAGTAACTTGGTCTTGTGAGTGTTTTGCAAGACGAGCAAAATATTTGTAAACAAAATATTAATTTGATAAACGAGCGAGGGTCTCAGCAATACGAGCGGTAGTACGTGTACACGCTTTGCAGGTGACACCCGACTCTCCGGTGAGGATTATAATGCGAGTACAGTAAAACCTTGTGGATTGCGAGTAACTTGGTCTTGTGAGTGTTTTGCAAGACGAGCAAAATATTCGTAAACAAAATATTAATTTGATAAACGAGCGAGGGTCTTAGCAATACCAGCGGTAGTACGTGTACACGCTTTGTACTGCCAAGCGTCACGTGATCACACCACCGATATACGGTTGCTTTGATGTACGAGTGCTTTGGATTACTAACACGTTTCCGGAACGAATTATGCTGCTCGCAATCCCAAGGTTTTACTGTAGTTGGCGCCATCAGTGTTAGACGGCTGGTGTTGTGTACAGCCTAGGCTAAGCTACTGTGGAGATAATAGGGTTTTTCCCCTTTTTTTCTGGCAACAAAACTGAAACCGTTTTACAAGGATTCATGTCTGCATTTTTTTTTTGCATTTTGACTTGCAGGTATTGTGGTTAATGCAGACACGAATCCTTGTAAAAAGGTTTCAGTTTTGTTGCCAGGAAAAAAAGGGGGAAAACCTTATTATTTCATTTTGGTACTGGCAAAGGAAGTCTAATGATCTACTCTGGAGAGTGTGTGGACGAGACCGTGAAAGTTAATGAAGAAGGTGCCTCCTAGGAACTCTGTATCTGCATCGTTGCCACTTCACCTGTATGGAACAGCCTTTACCCTTTCCCCGTCCCAAGATGTCTGCAAGTTGCAGGGTGGTTGGTGTCCCCATTCGCTGCCGAATCTCGGAACGCGCAAAAGCGGCTCGGCATTAATTTAATTCAGAGAGGGGTAGCAGCATCGCCGCTGTTTTCATGAAGACGTCACCGCAGAGAACCGTAGTGACATGACCGCCAGAACTCTACAATGGCCGGTGCCAAACTGTGGCGCATTGCCCTCCCTCGCATGGCCTTGTGGGAGTCTCGGTGCCAATGGTTTTTTTTTTCTCTCCAACCCTGACCCGATGACGTGCACACAGTACGTCGTCCAAACGGGAAAAGGTTAAACTACCCGCAGCCGCGTCTCCGTCCGATTCCCGCTCGCACGGTAGCCGATACGTATACATTTTTTTCGTCACGTGCTCGCGTCTCCCGAGAGAGAGAGAGAGAGACGCGACACCAGGAAATGTGGCCACGAATCCCATTGCAGTTGCAGCGAGGACCCTCTTGAAATGACCACCAAAACAATTAAAATCTTCGGAGACTTTGAGATTCTTTCCCCCGGCGGGGGGGGGGGGAGGGGGTGGTAAAATAACGGTGTTCGGATTTTTTATCTTCAGATTTTTTTTTTGAATTTTTAATTAACCAAAAATATAACTTTAATTCATCGTTCGCATTCAAAAACAATCCGTCAGATTAGCAAACTCGCTCGCTTAAACAACCCGGCGCGCGTTATTAACAAACTCGCTCGCTTAAACAACCCGGCGCGCGTTAAACCAACCGGCGATTCGCGCGCACACACACACATACACACACACGACCGCGCGGGGATGGGTGGACGGGAAGAGCGAGGCAACCCTTCAAAACTCACCACCGCCATGCGGAAAATCTGCCACGATAACAGCCGCACGTGAGCAGAACTCGGCCCGGTGTCTCCACGCATAAGCACTCGTGATAAATGGGCCGATAAACGCCTTCAACGTGTAGAGGACCGCAGAGCTTGGGGGAGATTGATCGGCGGCGCCGGTTCATCGGCACCTTCCCCAACTCGTCTGTTGTTCAGAATCTTTATTTATACTCTTCGGTTCTATTCGGTAAAGTCACGTAGGTAAAAAAAAATCAAACAAAAATCTCACGACGTTTCGGCCACAACACAAGCGGCCTTCATCAGGTGAAGGGACCAGCCTGTCTCGAAGACTGCGCTTTCACTCCGCTTTCACTTCCAGCGCAGTCTTCGAGACAGTCCGGTCCCTTCACCTGATGAAGGCCGCTTGTGTTGTGGCCGAAACGTCGTGAGATTTTTGTTGTTTTATATTTTTTTTACCTACTACGTGGTGACTTTACCGAATAGAACCAAAGAGTTTGTGGATCCTCGCAGTCACGAAAGCTTCAAATCGAGAATCTTTATTTATCCTGGAGGAAATCCAATGAGCTACAAATCTCTTTGTTTCCCCCCCTCCCCCCCCCCCCCCACAGATGTCCGGTAAGGAGACGCGGGGAGGGAGGGGGAGGGTCCTCCATGTGCCTCCACATCGTCCTCCAACCACCCCCCACTGCCTCCTGCCCTCTCTCTCTCTCCCGATGCGGCGGCGCGGCGAGGCCGCCGCCGTCGTCGTCGCTGCAGATTCTCGCTGGCCTATCCCGCGGCTTTTCGCGAGGAGGGGGCGTGCCCGTGTGGCGCTGGTTTTTTGGCGTCCGTCTGCAAGTGGAGAAGTGGTGGCAGCCGCATCGCGGCGCTACGGTTCTCTCACGCGGTTAACGAAGTCCTGAGAAAAACAGCGGCGCTACCGCTGCCGCTACCGCTCCACGTAAAATCGATGCTGTGCCCGTTTTGCGCGGTTCCGAGATTAGCCGGCGAACGGGGCAGACAGACAGACCGACCACCACCACCACCCACAACCCCTGCGACTTGCAGACAACGCGGAATAGGACAAGGGGCGACCGCCTCCGATTAGCGAGGTTTGCAACGTACGGTGCAAAAGAAGTCCAACGCACACACATACACACACAGAGACCCATGGACACCCAGACCCATAGGAGGATCCAACAGAGATCCATAGATTAGCACGCTTGGCAATGCACGGTGCAAAAGAAGTCCACCGCGCACACACACACAGAGACCCATGGCCACCCAGACCCATAGGAGGACCCACAGAGATCCATAGATTAGCACGCTTGGCAATGCACGGTGCAAAAGAAGTCCAACGCGCACACACACACAGAGACCCATGGCCACCCAGACCCATAGGAGGACCCACAGAGATCCATAGATTAGCACGCTTGGCAATGCACGGTGCAAAAGAAGTCCAACGCGCACACACACACAGAGACCCATGGCCACCCAGACCCATAGGAGGACCCAACAGAGATCCATAGATTAGCACGCTTGGCAATGCACGGTGCAAAAGAAGTCCAACGCACACACACACACAGAGACCCATGGCCACCCAGACCCATAGGAGGACCCACAGAGATCCATAGATTAGCACGCTTGCCAATGCGCGGTGCAAAAGAAGTCCAACGCACACACACACACACAGAGACCCATGGACACCCAGACCCATAGGAGGACCCACAGAGATCCATAGATTAGCACGCTTGGCAATGCACGGTGCAAAAGAAGTCCAACGCACACACACACACAGAGACCCATGGACACCCAGACCCATAGGAGGACCCAACAGAGATCCATAGATTAGCACGCTTGGCAATGCACGGTGCAAAAGAAGTCCAACGCACACACACACACAGAGACCCATGGACACCCAGACCCATAGGAGGACCCAACAGAGATCCATAGATTAGCACGCTTGGCAATGCACGGTGCAAAAGAAGTCCAACGCACACACACACACAGAGACCCATGGACACCCAGACCCATAGGAGGACCCACAGAGATCCATAGATTAGCACGCTTGGCAATGCACGGTGCAAAAGAAGTCCAACGCACACACACACACACAGAGACCCATGGCCACCCAGACCCATAGGAGGACCCACAGAGATCCATAGATTAGCACGCTTGGCAATGCACGGTGCAAAAGAAGTCCAACGCACACACACACACAGAGACCCATGGACACCCAGACCCATAGGAGGACCCACAGAGATCCATAGATTAGCACGCTTGGCAATGCACGGTGCAAAAGAAGTCCAACGCACACACACACACAGAGACCCATGGCCACCCAGACCCATAGGAGGACCCACAGAGATCCATAGATTAGCACGCTTGGCAATGCACGGTGCAAAAGAAGTCCAACGCACACACACACACAGAGACCCATGGACACCCAGACCCATAGGAGGACCCACAGAGATCCATAGATTAGCACGCTTGGCAATGCACGGTGCAAAAGAAGTCCAACGCGCACACACACACACAGAGACCCATGGCCACCCAGACCCATAGGAGGACCCCACAGAGATCCATAGATTAGCACGCTTGGCAATGCACGGTGCAAAAGAAGTCCAACGCACACGCGACATGCAGAGACCCATGGCCACCCAGACCCATAGGAGGACCCACAGAGATCCATAGATTAGCACGCTTGGCAATGCACGGTGCAAAAGAAGTCCAACGCACACACACACACACAGAGACCCATGGCCACCCAGACCCATAGGAGGACCCCACAGAGATCCATAGATTAGCACGCTTGGCAATGCGCGGTGCAAAAGAAGCCCAACGCACACACACACACAGAGACCCATGGACACCCAGACCCATAGGAGGACCCAACAGAGATCCATAGATTAGCACGCTTGGCAATGCGCGGTGCAAAAGAAGTCCAACGCACACACACACACACAGAGACCCATGGCCACCCAGACCCATAGGAGGACCCACAGAGATCCATAGATTAGCACGCTTGGCAATGCGCGGTGCAAAAGAAGTCCAACGCACACACACACACACAGAGACCCATGGCCACCCAGACCCATAGGAGGACCCAACAGAGATCCATAGATTAGCACGCTTGGCAATGCACGGTGCAAAAGAAGTCCAACGCACACGCGACATGCAGAGACACGGGGTCTGAGTTCTGATACCGAACTTACTCCTCTGGAGCACAAAGGCGCGCGAACACACACACACGCAGCATTCCCTCCATCCACCCCAAGCCTCCGGCACTCTCCCCTCTCTCTATCAGTGGGGTTTGCGTGGCAGGGGAGCGGTGGTGAAGCGCTTAGCAATGCACCCCCCCACAACACACCCTCCCTCGATGAAACCCAGCACAAGATCTCCCCCCGACGCCCCCTCCACTGCCGAGTGTTTGATCCACGGCGAGAGCCAATATCTAGCCAGCGCTATTGTGGCTTTCCCCGCCCCTGAGTCGTCTCAGGCCTTCAACGAGTACCTGGGGTAGCGGTGGTGTCGTAATAGTAGCAGTAGTGGTGGTGGTGGTGGTAGTAAACATCGCCACTTGGGTGGGAGGGGGGAGGGGGAGACAAAGGTGGCCGGGTAGGGTGTGGTTTTCTGGTCACGCCTTCATCACACGGCTGTGCCAAAGGTGGTTTCCGGCCTTCTCGCTAACAGCACTCGCCCCAATGGACTGTTAGAAAACGCATCACATGGGGAGGGGGGAATCCTCCTTTCGTCTTTTCGTGTGACCGGGCGTGGAGGTAACTTCTGTCGGATACATTCCGGAGCGCCGTGTCGATGGGTTTGTGCCCACAATCTCCCCCACGCGGCAAACTTGGGACAGAGACAGAGGATGACAGAGAGACACAGAGAAAGGCGAGCAGAGAGAGAGAGAGACAGAGAGAGAGAGAGACAGGAACTAGAGACAGAAAGACAGCGACAAAGAGAGAGGCAGAAAGCCCGAGAACGAAACAGAGGGAGCAAGACATAGAGAGACAGACAGAGAGAGAGACAGACAGAGAGAGACAGGAAATAGAGACAGAAAGACAGAGACAAAGAGAGAGACAGAAAGCCAGAGAGCAAGACATATAAAGACAGACAGAGAGAGACAGACAGAGAGAGACAGGAAATAGAGACAGAAAGACAGAGAGAGAGAGACAGAAAGACAGAGAGCAAGACATAGAGAGAAAGACAGAGAGAGACAGACAGAGAGACAGGAAATAGAGACAGAAAGACAGAGACAAAGAGAGAGACAGAAAGCCAGAGAACAAGACAGAGAGAAAGACAGAGAGAGAAAGACAGAGAGACAGACAGAGAGACAGGAAATAGAGACAGAAAGACAGAGACAAAGAGAGACAGAAAGCCAGAGAGCAAGACAGAGAGACAGAGAGACAGAGACAGACAGAGAGACAGAAAGACATAGAGAGAAAGACAGAGAAAGACAGAGAGACAGTGGACAGACAGAGAGAAAGACAGAGAGAGACAGAGACAGACATAGAGAGACAGACAGAGACAGACATAGAGAGACAGAGAGAGACAGAGAGACAGACACAGAAACAGATAGCTGCCACGTGCCTGAGCTACCCGACAATTGGGGTTTGCACCTGGGCCTTGTGAGATACTTTCCTCAAAGTGTGCATCATAAACCTCGTCAAAAGACGCCAAGCAGACCCGGGGCTTGAACCCAAGATGTCAGAATGTTGTCAAGAGTCACCTGACGTGGCCATTGTTAACTACAAATTTTCGATTTATTATTTTTTACACACACACACACACCAGGTGTAACGGCCCCGGCTGAGTCCCGCTATGTGGATCCTTCCGCAGAAGCGACCAGGCCCGTCACAAATGATCGCAGCACAACAAAAAGTGACGACTTTACCATGGTAGCCGCCGTCCATAAATGGCGTCACGCGATTTTTGATCACCCCCCCCCCCCCCAACGTCGTCGTCACGTGACGTCACAAAGAGTCAGACCCCCCCCCTCCCTCAAAAATGACGTCACAAAGCTCTGACCCCCCCACCCCGCCCCAAAAAAAAAATTAAACACGCTTCAAATCGCTTAAAACTATCGTCATTGTAGCAGTGCGTATTTAATGTGGCGCCGCACTCTGATGTTGTAGGTAGAAAACGTTTATTAAAAAAAGTCTATTTAATTAAGTAGAACGTGTTGTCCGCATTTATTTATTTATAAAGTTGCGTTATTTTGATGTGACGTCACATTTCTCAAACCCCCCCCACCCCTCACCCCTCGCTCGTCACACATCGTCACAAATGTCTGACCCACCCACCCCCCCCCACCCACCACCCCCAGGACGGCTCCGTATGTGTTGTTACACATCCCATAAGTCACAAGGAATCCTAAAATGTCTTCTTTGGTTCTTTCGGTAAAGTCACCACCACGTAGAATGAGAATAAAATAATAAATTGATAAAATAAAAATAACACAATAATATTCTCACGACGTTTCGGCCACAACACAAGCGGCCTTCATCAGGTGAAGGGACGAGACTGTCTGGTAGGACAGCGCTGGAGTGAAAAAGCCACGTTCAGATCACGACCTTTAAGCTGTGTGAGAGGCTAGAATTCGTTTTTTATCAATTTATTATTTTATTCTCCTTCTACGTGACTTTACCGAAAGAACCATTGCAGTCACGAAAGCTTTAAATCGAAATTTAACCGCCTCTATGGGGAGGGATTCCACACATCCTTAAGATCATTCAACAGACTTCGGGATAAGAAGGCTCAACTAATCGAGTCTCTCACCTTTCTGAAGAGATTCCGCGACTCTAAGGTATTACCAACCGCATTTACACTAACCTCTGCTGTTGCAACTTCTCTCAATGCAAAACGAATTCTAGCCTCTCACACAGCTTAAAGGTCGTGATCTGAACGTGGCTCTTTCACTCCAGCGCTGTCCTACCAGACAGTCTCGTCCCTTCACCTGATGAAGGCCGCTTGTGTTGTGGCCGAAACGTCGTGAGAATATTATTGTGTTATTTTATTTTATCAATTCATTATTTTATTCTCATTCCACGTGGTGGTGACTTTACCGAAAGAACCAAAGAAGATGAATCATTGCAGTCACGAAAGCTTTAAATCGAAATAAAATCCTAAAATGCTCCAGGAGTAGGCAAATCCCATTTCGTTCACGATTGTCAATAATTAAAATGTAATCAGCAATGCACTTTTTTTGTTGTTTAAATCTTACCAGGTAACGCGGATGTACCGCAGTCAAATAACTCTACGGACGCGTTGATGTTCATTGTAAACCGGAGGACCCGGGAAAAAAAAATCCACGTGATCACGGGCAGAGAGACGCGCTGGGTCTGGATCGAATCCACAACCTGGCCAAACCAGGGAGCACCTCCACTTGCAAGGAAAGTCTCGGATAAATGGGGAGAGGGGGGGAGACGATATTATTGTTGCGATTGCTATCGTCATCGTTAGTACGCCAAGGTGGTTGATATTTAGCAGCGGGGCGAACGTTTTACTCCCGGTGTTTTTTTTACATGCCGAACGAAAAGTGATTCATGGGGAAGAGGTGCTCGCGTTTTTAAAACACGTAAAACGTTACTCCCCCAACACAGGGCCACTCCATCTGTGCACCCACTGATACGTAGGGATTGGGAGACACAACTACCTCAACACTCCATCTCAACTCTAGACACTGAGACCCTGAGACCCGGTCTCGAGTCTAGACACTGAGACCCTGAGACCCGGTCTCGAGTCTAGACACTGACCCTGAGACCCGGTCTCAAGTCTAGACACTGAGACCCTGAGACCCGGTCTCGAGTCTAGACACTGACCCTGAGACCCGGTCTCAACTCAAGACACTGACCCTGAGACCCGGTCTCTACTCTAGACACTGACCCTGAGACCCGGTCTCAAGTCTAGACACTGAGACCCTGAGACCCGGTCTCGAGTCTAGACACTGAGACCCTGAGACCCGGTCTCGAGTCTAGACACTGAGACCCTGAGACCCGGTCTCAAGTCTAGACACTGACCCTGAGACCCGGTCTCAAGTCTAGACACTGACCCTGAGACCCGGTCTCTACTCTAGACACTGACCCTGAGACCCGGTCTCTACTCTAGACACTGACCCTGAGACCCGGTCTCTACTCTAGACACTGACCCTGAGACCCGGTCTCAAGTCTAGACACTGACCCTGAGACCCGGTCTCAAGTCAAGACACTGACCCTGAGACCCGGTCTCAACTCTAGACAGTGACTCTGAGACCCGGTCTCGAGTCTAGACACTGACCCTGAGACCCGGTCTCAACTCAGGACACTGACCCTGAGACCCGGTCTCTACTCTAGACACTGACCCTGAGACCCGGTCTCAAGTCTAGACACTGACCCTGAGACCCGGTCTCAAGTCAAGACACTGACCCTGAGACCCGGTCTCTACTCTAGACAGTGACCCTGAGACCCGGTCTCTACTCTAGACAGTGACCCTGAGACCCGGTCTCTACTCTAGACACTGACCCTGAGACCCGGTCTCAACTCAAGACACTGACCCTGAGACCCGGTCTCTACTCTAGACACTGACCCTGAGACCCGGTCTCAACTCAGGACACTGACCCTGAGACCCGGTCTCAACTCAGGACACTGACCCTGAGACCCGGTCTCTACTCTAGACAGTGACCCTGAGACCCGGTCTCAACTCAGGACACTGACCCTGAGACCCGGTCTCAAGTCTAGACACTGACCCTGAGACCCGGTCTCAACTCTAGACAGTGACTCTGAGACCCGGTCTCGAGTCTAGACAGTGAGACCCTGAGACCCGGTCTCGAGTCTAGACACTGAGACCCTGAGACCCGGTCTCTACTCTAGACACTGACTCTGAGACCCGGTCTCAACTCAGGACACTGAGACCCTGAGACCCGGTCTCAACTCAGGACACTGACCCTGAGACCCGGTCTCTACTCTAGACACTGACCCTGAGACCCGGTCTCAACTCAGGACACTGACCCTGAGACCCGGTCTCAACTCTAGACACTGACCCTGAGACCCGGTCTCAACTCAGGACACTGACCCTGAGACCCTGAGACCCGGTCTCAACTCAGGACACTGACCCTGAGACCCGGTCTCAAAACCTCAGGACACACTGACCCTGAGACCCACTGCCCTCTGTGTTCACTGCTGGGAGCTGTGTTTGTATGGTGATGGTGGTGATTGTTGTTGTTTGTATTGAGGTGGTTGTTGTTGTGGTTGTTGTTGTTGTCTGGCAGTGTCGCGGTGTCGCGACACTGGCTTGGGCGGAGCCACCACCATCACGGAGCCGTGGAGGTGGGCGGCCACCTGCAGCCACGCGCCCACACAATAGCGCACCAGGTCGTAGCAGGACAGCACCTGCGGGCGCGTCACATCGGGGAGAGCAGGCGTCAGCAGAGAGTACAGCAGAGAGAGTAGAGCAGAGAGAGTAGAGCAGAGAGAGTAGAGCAGAGAGAGTAGAGCAGAGAGAGTACAGCAGAGAGTAGAGCAGAGAGAGTAGAGCAGAGAGAGTAGAGCAGAGAGAGTAGAGCAGAGAGAGTAGAGCAGAGAGAGTGGAGCAGAGAGAGTAGAGCAGAGAGAGTAGAGCAGAGAGAGTAGAGCAGAGAGAGTAGAGCAGAGAGAGTAGAGCAGAGAGAGCAGAGAGAGTAGAGCAGAGAGAGTAGAGCAGAGAGAGTACAGCAGAGAGAGTAGAGCAGAGAGAGTAGAGCAGAGAGAGTAGAGCAGAGAGAGTAGAGCAGAGAGAGTAGAGCAGAGAGAGTAGAGCAGAGAGAGTACAGCAGAGAGTAGAGCAGAGAGAGTAGAGTGGAGAGAGTAGAACAGAGAGAGCAGAGCAGAGAGAGTAGAGCAGACAGAGTAGAGCAGAGAGAGAGAGAGAGTAGAGCAGAGAGAGTAGAGCAGAGAGAGTACAGCAGAGAGAGTAGGGCAGAGAGAGCAGAGAGAGTAGAGCAGAGAGAGTAGAGCAGAGAGAGTAGAGCAGAGAGAGAAGAACAGAGAGAGTAGAGCAGAGAGAGTAGAGCAGAGAGAGTAGAGCAGAGAGAGTAGAGCAGAGAGAGTAGAGCAGAGAGAGTACAGCAGAGAGAGTAGAGCAGAGAGAGTAGAGAGTAGGAGCAAGAGGGTAGAGCAGAGGAGTAGAGCAGAGAGAGTAGAGCAGAGAGAGTAGAGCAGAGAGAGTAGAGCAGAGTAGAGCTAGAGAGAGTAGAGCAGAGAGAGTAGAGCAGAGAGAGTAGACAGACGAGAGTAGAGCAGAGAGAGTAGAGCAGAGAGAGTAGGCAGAAGAGAGAGCTATAGAGCAGAGAGATGTTAGAGCCGAGAGAGTAGAGCAGAGAGAGTAGAACAGAGAGAGAGAGAAAGAGAGAAGTAGAGCAGAAGAGAGTAGAGCAGAGAGAGTAGAGCAGAGAGAGTAGAGCAGAGAGAGTAGAGCAGAGAGAGTAGAGCACAGAGAGAGTAGAGCAGAGAGAGTAGAGCAGAGAGAGTAGAACAGAGAGAGTAGAGCGAGAGAGAGCTAGAGCAGAGAGAGTAGAGCAGAGAGAGTAGAGCAGAGAGAGTAGAGCAGAGAGAGTAGAGCAGAGAGAGAGTAGAGCAGAGAGAGTAGAGCAGAGAGAGTAGAGACAGAGAGAGTAGAGCAGAGAGAGTAGAGCAGAGAGAGTAGAGCAGAGAGAGTAGAGCAGAGAGAGTAGAGCAGAGAGAGTAGAGCAGAGAGAGTAGAGCAGAGCGAGTAGAGCAGAGAGAGTAGAGCAGAGAGAGTAGAGCAGAGAGAGTAGAGCAGAGAGAGTAGAGCAGAGAGAGTAGCAGCAGAGAGAGTAGAAGCAGAGAGAGTAGAGCAGAGAGAGTAGAGCAGAGAGAGGAGAAAGAGAGAGAGAAGAGAGAGTAGAGCAGAGAGAGTAGAGCAGAGAGAGTAGAGCAGAGAGAGTTAGAGCAGAGAGAGTAGTAGAGCAGAGAGAGTAGAGCAGAGAGAGTAGAGCAGAGAGAGTAGAGCAGAGAGAGTAGAGCAGAGAGAGTAGAGCAAGAGTAGAGCAGAGAGAGTAGAGCAGAGAGAGTAGAGCAGAGAGAGTAGAAGCAGAGAGAGTAGAGCAGAGAGAGTAGAGCAGAGAGAGAGTTAGAGCAGAGAGAGTAGAGCAGAGAGAGTAGAGCAGAGAGAGTAGAGCAGAGAGAGTAGAGCAGAGAGAGTAGAGCAGAGAGAGTAGAGCAGAGAGAGTAGAGCAGAGAGAGTAGAGCAGAGAGAGAGTAGAGGCAGAGAGAGTAGAGCAGAGAGAGTAGAGCAGAGAGAGTAGAGCAGAGAGAGTAGAACAGAGAGAGTAGAGCAGAGAGAGTAGAGCAGAGAGAGTAGAAGCAGAGAGAGTAGAACAGAGAGAGTAGAGCAGAGAGAGTAGACAGAGAGAGTAGAGCAGAGAGAGTAGAGCAGAGAGGAGTAGAGCAGAGAGAGCTAGAGCAGAGAGAGTAGAAGCAGAGAGAGTAGCACAGCAGAGAGAGTAGAGCAGAGAGAGTAGAACAGAGAGAAGTAGAACCAGAGAGAGCTAGAGACAGAGAGAGTAGAGCAGAGAGCGTTAGAGCAGAGAGAGCTAGATCATGAGAGAGTAGTAGAGCAGAGAGAGTAGAGCAGAGAGATTAGAAGCAGAGAGAGTAGGAGCAGAGAGCGTAGAGCAGAGAGAGAGTTAGAGCAGAGAGAGTAGAAGCAGAGAGAGTAGCGCCAGATGAGAGTTAGAGCAGAAGAGAGTAGAGCAGATGAAGAGTAGAAGCAGAGAGAGCTAGAGCAGAGAGAGTAGAAGCAGAGAGAGTTAGAGCAGAGAGAGGCTAGAGCAGAGAGAGTAGAAGGCGAGTAAAGAGTAGAGCAGAGAGAGTAGAGCAGAGAGAGTAGAGCAGAGAGAGTAGAGCAGAGAGAGTAGAGCAGAGAGAGTAGAGCAGAGAGAGTAGAGCAGAGAGAGTAGAGCTAGAGAGTATGAGCAGAGAGTAGAGCAGAGAGAGTAGAGCAGAGAGAGTAGAGCAGAGAGAGTAGAGCAAGAAGAGCGTAGAGCAGAGAGAGTAGAGCAGAGAGAGTAGAGCAGAGAGAGTAGAGCAGAGAGAGTAGAGCAGAGAGAGTAGAGCAGAGAGAGTAGAGCAGAGAGAGTAGAGCAGAGAGAGTTAGAGCAGAGAGAGCTAGAGCAGTAGAGAGTAGAGCAGTAGAGAGTAGAGCAGAGAGAGTAGAGCAGAGAGAGTAGAGCAGAGAGAGTAGAGCAGAGAGAGTAGAGCAGAGAGAGTAGAGCAGAGAGAGTAGAGAGAGAGTAGAGCAGAGAGAGTAGAGGAGAGAGAGTAGAGCAGAGAGTAGAGCAGAGAGAGTAGAGCAGAGAGCAGAGGAGTACGAGCAGATGAGAGTAGAGCAGAAGAGAGTAGAAGAAGAGAGAGTAGAGCAGAGAAAGTAGAGCAGAGAGAGTAGAGCAGAGAGAGAGTAGGGCAGAGAGAGTAGAGCAGAGAGAGTAGAGTCAGAGAGAGTAGAGCAGATGAGAGTAGAGCAGAGAGAGTAGAACAGAGAGAGTAGAGCAGAGAGAGTAGTAGAGCAGAGAGAGTAGAACAGAGAGAGTAGAACAGAGAGAGCAGAACAGAGAGAGTAGAGCAGAGAGAGTAGAGCAGAGAGAGCAGATCAGAGAGAGTAGGGCAGAGAGAGTAGAGCAGAGAGAGTAGAGCAGAGAGAGTAGAGCAGAGAGAGTAGAGCAGAGAGAGTAGAACAGAGAGAGTAGAGCAGAGAGAGTAGAGCAGAGAGAGTAGAGCAGAGAGAGTAGAGCAGAGAGAGTAGAGCAGAGAGAGCAGAGCAGAGAGAGTTAGAACAGAGGAGAGTAGAGCAGAGAGAGCAGAGCAGAGAGAGTAGAGCAGAGAGAGAGCACAGCAGAGAGAGTAGAGCAGAGAGAGTAGAACAGAGAGAGTAGAGCAGAGAGAGTAGAGCAGAGAGAGTAGAACAGAGAGAGTAGAGCAGAGAGAGCAGAGCAGAGAGAGTAGAGCAGAGAGAGAGCACAGCAGAGAGAGTAGAGCAGAGAGAGTAGAACAGAGAGAGTAGAGCAGAGAGAGTAGAGCAGAGAGAGTAGAGCAGAGAGAGTAGAGCAGAGAGAGTAGAGCAGAGAGAGTAGAGCAGAGAGAGTAGAGCAGAGAGAGTAGAACAGAGATAGAGTAGAGCAGAGAGAGTAGAGCAGAGAGAGTAGAGCAGAGAGAGTAGAACAGAGAGAGTAGAGCAGAGAGAGTAGAGCAGAGAGAGTAGAGCAGAGAGAGTAGAACAGAGAGAGTAGAGCAGAGAGAGTAGAGCAGAGAGAGTAGAGCAGAGAGAGTAGAGCAGAGAGAGTAGAACAGAGAGAGTAGAGAGTAGAGCAGAGAGAGTAGAGCAGAGAGAGTAGAGCAGAGAGAGTGTCTGTCTGTGTCTCTCTCTGTGTTTCTCTGTGTCCCTGTCTGTCTGTGTCTCTCTCTCTGCATGTCTCTCTCTGGTTTCTGTGTTCGTGTCTCTCTGTGTGTCTCTCTCTCTCTGCATGTCTGTGTGTCCGTGTCTGTCTGTGTCTCTCTCTCTGCGTGTCTGTGTGTCCGTGTCTGTCTGTGTCTCTCTCTGTGTCTCTCTGTGTCCCTGTCTGTCTGTGTGTCTCTCTCTGCGTGTCTCTCTCTGCGTGTCTCTGTATCAGTGTCTGTCTGTGTCTCTCTCTGTGTTTCTCTGTGTGTCAGTGTCTGTCTGTGTGTCTCTCTCTGCGTGTCTCTCTCTGTGTCTCTCTCTGTGTGTCCGTGTCTCTCTGTGTCTCTCTCTGTGTTTCTCTGTGTCCCTGTCTGTCTGTGTGTCTCTCTCTGCGTGTCTCTCTCTGTGTTTCTCTGTGTCCGTGTCTGTCTGTGTCTCTCTCTGTGTCTCTCTGTGTCTCTCTCTCTGCATGTCTCTGTGTCCCTGTCTGTCTGTGTTTCTCTCTCTCTGCGTGTCTCTCTCTGTGTTTCTCTGTGTCCGTGTCTGTCTGT
>NW_022638138.1:0-155000 GCF_010993605.1 Petromyzon marinus | reverse complement strand
TCTGTGTGTGTGTATGTGTCTGTGTGTGTGTCTCTCTGTGTGTGTGTGTATGTGTCTGTGTGTGTCTCTCTCTCTCTGCGTGTGTGTGTGTGTATGTGTCTCTGTGTGTCTCTCTCTCTGCGTGTGTGTGTGTGTGTCTGTGTGTGTCTCTGTGTGTGTGTATGTGTCTGTGTGTGTCTCTCTCTCTCTGCGTGTGTGTGTCTGTGTCTGTGTGTGTGTCTCTCTCTGTGTGTATGTGTCTGTGTGTGTCTCTCTCTCTGCGTGTGTGTGTGTCTGTGTGTGTGTGTCTCTCTCTCTCTGTGTGTCTGTGTGTGTCTGTCTGTGTCTCTCTCTCTGCGTGTGTGTGTGTGTCTGTGTGTGTCTCTCTCTCTCTGTGTGTGTGTGTATGTGTCTGTGTGTGTCTCTCTCTGTGTGTGTGTGTGTATGTGTCTGTGTGTGTCTCTCTCTCTCTCTCTGCGTGTGTGTGTGTATGTGTCTGTCTGTGTCCCTCTCTCTGCGTGTGTGTGTGTCTGTGTGTGTCTCTCTCTCTGTGTGTGTGTGTATGTGTCTGTGTGTGTCTCTCTCTCTGCGTGTGTGTGTCTGTGTGTCTCTCTCTGCGTGTATGTATGTGTCTGTGTGTGTCTCTCTCTCTGTGTGTGTGTGTCTGTGTGTGTCTCTCTCTCTGTGTGTGTGTGTGTGTGTCTGTGTGTGTCTCTCTCTCTCTCTCTGTGTGTGTATGTGTCTGTGTGTGTCTCTCTCTCTCTCTCTGTGTGTGTGTCTGTGTGTGTGTGTCTCTCTGTGTTAATCTGTGTCCATGTCTGTCTGTGTCTCTCTCTCTGCGTGTGTGTATGTTTCTGTGTGTGTCTCTCTCTGTGTGTGTGTGTGTATGTGTCTGTGTGTGTCTCTCTCTCTGCGTGTGTGTATGTGTCCGTGTGTGTCTCTCTCTCTGCGCGTGTGTGTGTGTCTGTGTGTGTCTCTCTCTGTGTATATGTGTCTGTGTGTGTCTCTCTCTCTGCGCGTGTGTGTGTGTCTGTGTGTGTCTCTCTCTGTGTATATGTGTCTGTGTGTGTCTCTCTCTGTGTATATGTGTCTGTGTGTGTCTCTCTCTCTGCGCGTGTGTGTGTGTCTGTGTGTGTCTCTCTCTGTGTATATGTGTCTGTGTGTGTCTCTCTCTGTGTATATGTGTCTGTGTGTGTCTCTCTCTCTGCGTGTGTGTGTGTGTGCGTCTGTTCACCAGCGCCAGGCACAGCACGAGTAGTTCACACAGCACGCTGTTGAAGTACTGGTCCAGGAAGAGGAGGCCTGGCCCCATGAAGGCCGAGTCGAGCAGGAACATCTCCGTGCGGGTCATGTGGGCCACCTGGGGGGGGGGGGGGAGGGGGGGGTGGTGATGGGTGGGAAGTGAGAGAGTGATGAGCCAACAGTAACAGCATCATCATCATCATCATCGGTGTGGCGAGTCTCTCTCTGTGTGTGTGTGTATGGACAATGTTGACAACCGTCCCAATCTGTGGGTCTCTGTCGGTCTCTATGGGTGTCTCTATGGGAGTCCCTGTGGGGTCTCTATGGGTCTGGGTGTCTGTGGGTCTCTGTGTGTGTACGTATATGTTGAATTTCTTTGGCACCGTACGTAGCAAACCGTGCTAATCTGTGGGTCTCTGTGGGTCTCTATGGGTCTAGGGGTTTCTCTGTGGGTGTCTATGGGTGTCGCTGTGCGTCTCTATGGGTCTGGGTGTCTGTGGGTCTCTGTGTGTGTGTTGAGCGTCTTTTGGACCACAGTACATAGCCAACTGTGCCAATCTGTGGGTCTCTATGGGTTTCTCTGTGGGTGTTTATGGGTGTCTCTGTGGGTCTCTATGGGTCTGGGTGTCTGTGGGTCTCTATGGGTTTCTCTGTGGGTGTCTATGGGTGTCTCTGTGGGTCTCTATGGGTCTGGGTGTCTGTGGGTCTCTACGGGTTTCTCTGTGGGTGTCTATGGGTGTCTCTGTGGGTCTCTATGGGTCTGGGTGTCTGTGGGTCTCTACGGGTTTCTCTGTGGGTGTCTATGGGTGTCTCTGTGGGTCTCTATGGGTCTGGGTGTCTGTGGGTCTCGATGTGTTTCTCTGTGGGTGTCTATGGGTGTCTCTGTGGGTCTCTATGGGTCTGGGTGTCTGTGGGTCTCTACGGGTTTCTCTGTGGGTGTCTATGGGTGTCTCTGTGGGTCTCCATGGGTCTGGGTTACTGTGGGTTTCTCTGTGGGTGTATATGGGTGTCTCTGTGGGTCTCTATAGGTGGCTATGGGTGTCTCTGTGGGTCTCTATGGGTCTGGGTGTCTGTGGGTCTCCATGGGTTTCTCTGTGGGTGTATATGGGTGTCTCAGTAGGTCTCTATGGGTCTGGGTGTCTGTGGGTCTCTATGGGTTTCTCTGTGGGTGGCTATGGGTGTCTCTGTGGGTCTCTATAGGTGTCTATGGGTGTCTGTGGGTCTCTATGGGTTTCTCTGTGGATGGTTTCAGGTGTCTCTGTGGGTCTCTATAGGTGTCTATGGGTGTCTCTGTGGGTCTCTGTGTGTATGTCTCCGTGTGTCTCTGTGTGTCTGTGTGTCTGTGTGTGTCTGTGAGTCTCCCCGTGAGTCTCCCCGTGAGTCTCCCCGTGAGCCTCCCCATGAGCCTCCCCGTGAGTCTCCCCGTGAGTCTCTCCGTGAGTCTCCTCGTGAGTCTCCCCGTGAGTGTCCCCGTGAGTGTCCCCGTGAGTCTCCCCCCGTGAGTCTCCCCGTGAGTGTCCCCGTGAGTGTCCCCGTGAGTCTCCCCCCGTGAGTCTCCCCGTGAGTCTCCCCGTGAGTCTCCCCGTGAGTCTCCCCGTGAGTCTCCCCGTGAGTCTCCCCGTGAGTCTCCCCGTGAGTCTCCCCGTGAGTGTCTCCGTGAGTGTCTCCGTGCGTGTCCCCGTGAGTCTCCCCGTGAGTCTCCCAGTGAGTGTCTCTCTGTGAGTGTCTCCGTGAGCGTCTCCGTGAGTCTCCCCGTGTGTCTCCCCGTGAGTCTCCGGGTGAGTCTCTCCGTGCGTGTCCCCGTGAGTGTCCCCGTGAGTCTCCCAGTGAGTGTCTCTCTGTGAGTGTCTCCGTGAGCGTCTCCGTGAGTCTCCCCGTGTGTCTCCCCGTGAGTCTCCGGGTGAGTCTCTCCGTGAGTGTCCCCGTGAGTGTCTCTCTGTGAGTCTCCCCGTGAGCCTCTCCGTGAGTCTCTCCGTGAGTCTCCCCGTGAGTCTCCCCGTGAATCTCCCCGTGAGTGTCCCCGTGAGTGTCTCCGTGAGTCTCCCCGTGAGTCTCTCCCCGTGAGTGTCCCCGTGAGTCTCCCCGTGAGTGTCCCCGTGAGTGTCTCTCTGTGAGTCTCCCCGTGAGTGTCTCCGTGAGTCTCCCCGTCAGTCTCCCCGTGAGTCTCCCCGTGAGTCTCCCCGTGAGTCTCTCCCCGTGAGTGTCCCCGTGCGTGTCTCTCTGTGAGTGTCTCCCTGAGTGTCTCCGTGAGTGTCTCTCTGTGAGTGTCTCCGTGAGTGTCTCCGTGAGTGTCTCCCTGAGTGTCTCCGTGAGTCTCCCAGTGAGTGTCTTCCCGTGAGTGTCTCCCTGAGTGTCTCCGTGAGTCTCCCCGTGAGTCTCCCCGTGAGTGTCTCCCCGTGAGTCTCCCCGTGAGTCTCCCAGTGAGACTCCCCGTGAGTCTCCCCGTGAGTCTCCCCGTGAGTCTCCCCGTGAGTCTCCCCGTGAGTCTCCCCGTGAGTCTCCCCGTGAGTCTCCCCTTGAGTCTCCCAGTGAGTCTCCCCGTGAGTCTCCCCGTGAGTCTCCCAGTGAGTCTCCCCGTGAGTCTCTCCCCGTGAGTCTCTCCGTGAGTCTCCCCGTGAGTCTCCCCGTGAGTCTCCCCCCGTGAGTCTCTCCGTGAGTCTCCCAGTGAGTCTCCCCGTGAGTCTCCCAGTGAGTCTCCCCGTGAGTGTCTCCCCGTGAGTCTCCCCGTGAGTCCCCCGTGAGTCTCCCCGTGAGTGTCCCCGTGAGTCTCCCCGTGAGTCTCCCCGTGAGTGTCCCTGTGAGTCTCTCCCCGTGAGTCTCCCCGTGAGTCTTCCCGTGAGTGTCTCCGTGAGTGTCTTCCCGTGAGTGTCTCCGTGCGTGTCTCTCTGTGAGTGTCTCTGTGAGTCTCCCCGTGAGTGCCTCTGTGAGTCTCCCCGTGAGTCTCCCAGTGTCTCTCTGTGAGTCTCCCCGTGAGTCTCCCTGTGAGTGTCTCTCTGTGAGTGTCCCCGTGCGTGTCTCTCTGTGAGTGTCTTCCCGTGAGTGTCTCCGTGCGTGTCTCTGTGAGTCTCCCCGTGAGTCTCCCTGTGAGTGTCTTCCCGTGAGTGTCTCCGTGCGTGTCTCTCTGTGAGTGTCTTCCCGTGAGTGTCTCCGTGCGTGTCTCTCTGTGAGTCTCTCCGTGAGTCTCCCCGTGAGTGTCTCTCTGTGAGTGTCTCCCCGTCTCCGTCACCACGAGCTTGCAGGTGATCTTGGTGGCGACGAGTGCGAACGTGAGTGTCTCCGTGAGTGTCTCCGTGCGTGTCTCTCTGTGAGTGTCCCCGTGAGTGTCTCCGTGCGTGTCTCCGTGAGTCTCCCTGTGAGTGTCCCCGTGAGTGTCTCTATGAGTGTCTCCGTGAGTGTCCCCGTGAGTCTCCCCGTGAGTGTCTCTCTGTGAGTGTCTCTCTGTGAGTGTCTCCGTCACCACGAGCTTGCAGGTGATCTTGGTGGCGACGAGTGCGAACGTGAGTGTCTCCGTGAGTGTCTCCGTGCGTGTCTCTCTGTGAGTGTCCCCGTGAGTGTCTCCATGTCCCCGTGAGTCTCCCAGTGAGTGTCTCTCTGTGAGTCTCCCTGTGAGTGTGTCTCCGTCACCACGAGCTTGCAGGTGATCTTGGTGGCGACGAGTGCGAACGTGAGTGTCTCTCTGTGAGTGTCCCCGTGAGTGTCTCCATGTCCCCGTGAGTCTCCCAGTGAGTGTCTCTCTGTGAGTGTCTCCATGTCCCTGTGAGTGTCTTCCCGTGAGTGTCTCCGTGCGTGTCTCTCTGTGAGTGTGTCCCCGTCTTCGTCACCACGAGCTTGCAGGTGATCTTGGTGGCGACGAGTGCGAACGTGAGTGTCTCCGTGAGTGTCTCCGTGAGTGTCTCCATGCGTGTCTCTCTGTGAGTGTCTCTCTGTGAGTGTCTCTCTGTGAGTGTCCCCGTGAGTCTCCCCGTGAGTGTCTCTCTGTGAGTGTCTCTCTGTGAGTGTGTCTCCGTCACCACGAGCTTGCAGGTGATCTTGGTGGCGACGAGTGCGAACGTGAGTGTCTCTGTGAGTGTCTCTCTGTGAGTCTCCCCATGAGAGTCCCCGTGAGTCTCCCCGTGAGTCTCCCAGTGAGTGTCTCCGTGAGTCTCCCCGTGAGTCTCCCCGTGAGACTCCCCGTGAGTGTCTCCGTGAGTCTCCCCGTGAGTCTCCCCGTGAGAGTCCCCGTGAGTCTCCCAGTGAGTGTCTCTCTGTGAGTGTCTCCCCGTGCCCGTCACCACGAGCTTGCAGGTGATCTTGGTGGCGACGAGTGCGAACGTGAGTGTCTCCGTGAGTGTCTCCGTGCGTGTCTCTCTGTGAGTGTCCCCGTGAGTGTCTCCGTGCGTGTCTCCGTGAGTCTCCCTGTGAGTGTCCCCGTGAGTGTCTCTATGAGTGTCTCCGTGAGTGTCCCCGTGAGTCTCCCCGTGAGTGTCTCTGTGAGTGTGTCTCCGTCACCACGAGCTTGCAGGTGATCTTGGTGGCGACGAGTGCGAACGTGAGTGTCTCCGTGCGTGTCTCTCTGTGAGTGTCTCCGTGAGTGTCTCCGTGCGTGTCTCTCTGTGAGTGTCTCTCTGTGAGTGTCTCTCTGTGAGTGTCTCCGTGAGTCTCCCAGTGAGTGTCTCTCTGTGAGTGTCTCTCTGTGAGTGTGTCTCCGTCACCACGAGCTTGCAGGTGATCTTGGTGGCGACGAGTGCGAACGTGAGTGTCTCCGTGCGTGTCTCTCTGTGAGTGTCTCCGTGAGTGTCTCCGTGCGTGTCTCTCTGTGAGTGTCTCTCTGTGAGTGTCTCTCTGTGAGTGTCTCCGTGAGTCTCCCAGTGAGTGTCTCTCTGTGAGTGTCTCTCTGTGAGTGTGTCTCCGTCACCACGAGCTTGCAGGTGATCTTGGTGGCGACGAGTGCGAACGTGAGTGTCTCTCTGTGAGTGTCTCTCTGTGAGTGTCCCCGTGAGTGTCTCCATGTCCCCGTGAGTCTCCCCGTGAGTGTCTCTCTGTGAGTGTCCCCGTGAGTGTCTCCGTGAGTGTCTCCGTGACTCTCCCCGTGAGTGTCTCTCTGTGAGTCTCCCCGTGAGTGTCCCCGTGAGTGTCTCTGTGAGTGTCCCCGTGAGTGTCTCCATGTCCCCGTGAGTCTCCCAGTGAGTGTCTCTCTGTGAGTGTCTCCCTGTGAGTGTGTCTCCGTCACCACGAGCTTGCAGGTGATCTTGGTGGCGACGAGTGCGAACGTGAGTGTCTCTGTGAGTGTCTCTCTGTGAGTCTCCCCGTGAGTCTCCCCGTGAGTGTCTCCGTGAGTGTCCCCGTGAGTCTCCCCGTGAGTGTCTCTCTGTGAGTGTCTCCGTGAGTGTCTCCGTCACCACGAGCTTGCAGGTGATCTTGGTGGCGACGAGTGCGAACGTGAGTGTCTCCGTGAGTGTCTCTCTGTGAGTCTCCCCGTGAGTGTCTCTGTGAGTGTCCCCGTGAGTCTCCCAGTGAGTGTCTCTCTGTGAGTGTCTCTCCGTGAGTGTCTCCGTGAGTCTCCCTGTGAGTGTCCCCGTGAGTGTCTCCGTGAGTGTCTCTGTGAGTCTCCCCGTGAGTGTCTCTCTGTGAGTGTCTCTCTGTGAGTCTCTCCGTGAGTGTCTCCATGTCCCCGTGAGTCTCCCAGTGTGTGTCTCTCTGTGAGTGTCTCCTTGTCCCCGTGAGTCTCCCAGTGAGTGTCTCTCTGTGAGTGTCTCCATGTCCCCGTGAGTCTCCCCGTGAGTGTCTCTCTGTGAGTGTCTCCATGTCCCCGTGAGTGTCTTCCCGTGAGTGTCTCCCCGTGAGTGTCTCTCTGTGAGTGTCTCCGTGAGTCTCCCCGTGAGTCTCCCAGTGAGTCTCCCCGTGAGTGTCCCCGTGAGTCTCCCAGTGAGTGTCTCTCTGTGAGTGTCTCTCTGTGAGTGTCTCTGTGAGTGTCTCCGTGCGTGTCTCTCCGTGCGTGTCTCCGTGAGTGTCTCTCTGTGAGTGTCTCTGTGAGTGTCTCCGTGCGTGTCTCTCCGTGCGTGTCTCCGTGAGTGTCTCTCTGTGAGTGTCTCCCTGTGAGTGTGTCTCCGTCACCACGAGCTTGCAGGTGATCTTGGTGGCGACGAGTGCGAACGTGAGTGTCTCCGTGAGTGTCTCTCTGTGAGTGTCCCCGTGAGTCTCCCAGTGAGTGTCTCTCTGTGAGTGTCTCCCCGTGAGTGTCTCCGTGCGTGTCTCTCCGTGAGAGTGTCTCCGTCACCACGAGCTTGCAGGTGATCTTGGTGGCGACAAGTGCGAACGTGCGTGTCTCCGTGAGTCTCCCCGTGAGTCTCCCCGTGCGTGTCTCTCTGTGAGTGTCCCCGTGAGTGTCCCCATGAGTCTCCCCGTGCGTGTCTCTCTGTGAGTGTCCCCGTGAGTGTCCCCATGAGTCTCCCCGTGAGTGTCTCTCTGTGAGTGTCTCCCTGTGAGTGTGTCTTCGTCACCACGAGCTTGCAGGTGATCTTGGTGGCGACGAGTGCGAACGTGAGTGTCTCCGTGAGTGTCTCTCTGTGAGTCTCCCCGTGAGTGTCTCTGTGAGTGTCCCCGTGAGTCTCCCAGTGAGTGTCTCTCTGTGAGTGTCTCTCCGTGAGTGTCTCCGTGAGTCTCCCTGTGAGTGTCCCCGTGAGTGTCTCCGTGAGTGTCTCTGTGAGTCTCCCCGTGAGTGTCTCTCTGTGAGTGTCTCTCTGTGAGTCTCTCCGTGAGTGTCTCCATGTCCCCGTGAGTCTCCCAGTGAGTGTCTCTCTGTGAGTGTCTCCATGTCCCCGTGAGTCTCCCAGTGAGTGTCTCTCTGTGAGTGTCTCCATGTCCCCGTGAGTCTCCCCGTGAGTGTCTCTCTGTGAGTGTCTCCATGTCCCCGTGAGTGTCTTCCCGTGAGTGTCTCCCCGTGAGTGTCTCTCTGTGAGTGTCTCCGTGAGTCTCCCCGTGAGTCTCCCAGTGAGTCTCCCCGTGAGTGTCCCCGTGAGTCTCCCAGTGAGTGTCTCTCTGTGAGTGTCTCTCTGTGAGTGTCTCTGTGAGTGTCTCCGTGCGTGTCTCTCCGTGCGTGTCTCCGTGAGTGTCTCTCTGTGAGTGTCTCCCTGTGAGTGTGTCTCTGTGAGTCTCCCCGTGAGTCTCCCCGTGAGTGTCTCTCTGTGAGTGTCCCCGTGAGTCTCCCCGTGAGTCTCCCAGTGAGTGTCCCCGTGAGTCTCCCCGTGAGTGTCTCTCTGTGAGTGTCTCCCCGTGCCCGTCACCACGAGCTTGCAGGTGATCTTGGTGGCGACGAGTGCGAACGTGAGTGTCTCCGTGAGTGTCTCTCTGTGAGTGTCCCCGTGAGTCTCCCAGTGAGTGTCTCTCTGTGAGTGTCTCCCCGTGAGTGTCTCCGTGCGTGTCCCCGTGAGTCTCCCCGTGAGTGTCTCTCTGTGAGTGTCTCTGTGAGTGTCTCCATGAGTGTCTCCGTGCGTGTCTCTCCGTGAGTCTCCCTGTGAGTGTCTCTCTGTGAGTGTGTCCCCGTCTCCGTCACCACGAGCTTGCAGGTGATCTTGGTGGCGACGAGTGCGAACGTGAGTGTCTCTCTGTGAGTGTCTCCGTGAGTCTCCCCGTGAGTGTCCCCGTGAGTCTCCCAGTGAGTGTCTCTCTGTGAGTGTCTCTCTGTGAGTGTCTCCGTGAGTGTCTCTCTGTGAGTGTCTCCCCGTGCCCGTCACCACGAGCTTGCAGGTGATCTTGGTGGCGACAAGTGCGAACGTGAGTGTCTCCCCGTGAGTGTCTCCGTGCGTGTCTCTCTGTGAGTGTCCCCGTGAGTCTCCCAGTGAGTGTCTCTCTGTGAGTGTCTCCCCGTGAGTGTCTCCCCGTGAGTGTCTCTCTGTGAGTGTGTCTCCGTCACCACGAGCTTGCAGGTGATCTTGGTGGCGACGAGTGCGAACGTGAGTGTCTCTCTGTGAGTGTCTCTCTGTGAGTGTCCCCGTGAGTCTCCCAGTGAGTGTCTCTCTGTGAGTGTCTCCCCGTGAGTGTCTCCGTGCGTGTCCCCGTGAGTCTCCCCGTGAGTGTCTCTCTGTGAGTGTCTCTGTGAGTGTCTCCATGAGTGTCTCCGTGCGTGTCTCTCCGTGAGTCTCCCTGTGAGTGTCTCTCTGTGAGTGTGTCCCCGTCTCCGTCACCACGAGCTTGCAGGTGATCTTGGTGGCGACGAGTGCGAACGTGAGTGTCTCTCTGTGAGTGTCTCCCCGTGCCCGTCACCACGAGCTTGCAGGTGATCTTGGTGGCGACAAGTGCGAACGTGAGTGTCTCCGTGAGTGTCTCTCTGTGAGTGTCTCCGTGAGTGTCTCCGTGAGTCTCCCCGTGAGTCTCCCCGTGAGAGTCCCCGTGAGTCTCCCCGTGAGTGTCTCTCTGTGAGTGTCTCCCCGTGCCCGTCACCACGAGCTTGCAGGTGATCTTGGTGGCGACAAGTGCGAACGTGAGTGTCTCCCCGTGAGTGTCTCCGTGCGTGTCTCTCTGTGAGTGTCCCCGTGAGTCTCCCAGTGAGTGTCTCTCTGTGAGTGTCTCCCCGTGAGTGTCTCCCCGTGAGTGTCTCTCTGTGAGTGTGTCTCCGTCACCACGAGCTTGCAGGTGATCTTGGTGGCGACGAGTGCGAACGTGAGTGCGTAGGCGCAGGGGTGGGCCTGCAGAAGGCCCACGGCAGACTTCTTGGCGATCATCCCGGCGAGCGCCGTCACCGAGCCGATGTGGAACCCCGGGGAGATGACGCTGGTGCCCTGCAGCAGCAGCAGCGGCAGCAGCAGCAGAAGCAGCAGCAGAAGCAGCAAAAGCATAACTCACTCAAACATGTGTGTGTGTGTGTACCTGTGTGTGTGTGTACCTGTGTGTGTGTACCTGTAAGCGTGTGTGTGTGTACCTGTGTGTGTGTGTACCTGTGTGTGTGTGTGAGTGTACCTGTGTGTGTGTGCCTGTAAGTGTGTGTGCCTGTAAGTGTGTGTGTGTACCTGTGTGTGTGTACCTGTGTGTGTACCTGTGTGTGTACCTGTGTGTGTGTACCTGTGTGTGTACCTGTGTGTGTGTGTGTGCCTGTGTGTGTGTGTACCTGTGTGTGTGTGAGTGTACCTGTGTGTGTGTACCTGTGTGTGTGTGTACCTGTGTGTGTGTGTGAGTGTACCTGTGTGTGTGTGCCTGTAAGTGTGTGTGCCTGTAAGTGTGTGTGTGTGTACCTGTGTGTGTGTACCTGTGTGTGTACCTGTGTGTGTACCTGTGTGTGTGTACCTGTGTGTGTACCTGTGTGTGTGTGTGTGCCTGTGTGTGTGTGTACCTGTGTGTGTGTGAGTGTACCTGTGTGTGTGTACCTGTGTGTGTGTGTGTACCTGTGTGTGTGTGAGTGTACCTGTGTGTGTGTGCCTGTAAGTGTGTGTGTGTGTACCTGTGTGTGTGTGAGTGTGTACCTGTGTGTGTGTGTGCCTGTAAGCGTGTGTGTGTGTGTGTACCTGTGTGTGTGTGAGTGTACCTGTGTGTGTGTACGTGTGTGTGTGTGCCTGTAAGCGTGTGTGTGTGTGTGTCTGTAAGCGTGTGTGTGTGTACCTGTGTGTGTGTGAGTGTACCTGTGTGTGTGTGTCTGTAAGCGTGTGTGTGTACCTGTGTGTGTGTGTATGTACCTGTGTGTGTACCTGTGTGTGTGTGTACCTGTGTTTGTGTGTGTGTGTATACCTATGAGCGTGTGTGTACCTGTGTGTGTGTACCTCTGTGTGTGTGTACCTGTAAGCTTGTGTGTGTGTACCTGTGTGTGTGTGCCTGTAAGCGTGTGTGTGTGTGTGTACCTGTGTGTGTGTGTGTGTACCTGTGTGTGTGTGAGTGTGCTTGTAAGCGTGTGTGTGTGTACCTGTAAGCGTGTGTGTGTGTGTACCTGTGTGTGTGTGTGTGTACCTGTGTGTGTGTGTACCTGTAAGCGTGTGTGTTTGTGTGTACCTGTAAGCGTGTGTGTGTGCTTGTAAGCGTGTGTGTGTACCTGTGTGTGTGTGTCTGTACCTGTAAGCGTGTGTGTGTTTGTGTGTACCTGTAAGCGTGTGTGTGTGCCTGTAAGCGTGTGTGTGTACCTGTGTGTGTGTGTACCTGTAAGCGTGTGTGTGTGTGTACCTGTAAGCGAGTGTGTGTGTGTGTACCTGTAAGCGTGTGTGTGTGCCTGTAAGCGAGTGTGTGTGTGCCTGTACGCATGTGTGCCTGTACGTGTGTGTGCCTGTGTGCGTGTGTGTGCCTGTACGTGTGTGTTCCTGTACGTGTGTGTGCCTGTACGTGTGTGTGCCTGTGTGCGTGTGTGTGCCTGTACGTGCATGTGCCTGTACGTGTGTGCCTGTACGTGTGTGTGCCTGTACGTGCATGTGCCTGTACGTGTGTGTGCCTGTACGTGTGCGTGTGCCTGTGTGCGTGTGTGTGCCTGTACGTGTGTGTGTGTGTGCCTGTACGTGTGTGCCTGCACGTGTGTGTGCCTGTACGTGCATGTGCCTGTACGTGTGCGTGTGCCTGTACGTGTGCGTGTGCCTGTACGTGTGCGTGTGTACCTGTATCTGTGCCTGTACGTGTGTGTGCCTGTGTGCGTGTGTGTGCCTGTACGTGTGTGTTCCTGTACGTGTGTGTGCCTGTACGTGTGTGTGCCTGTGTGCGTGTGTGTGCCTGTACGTGCATGTGCCTGTACGTGTGTGCCTGTACGTGTGTGTGCCTGTACGTGCATGTGCCTGTACGTGTGTGTGTGCCTGTACGTGCATGTGCCTGTACGTGTGTGTGCCTGTACGTGTGCGTGTGCCTGTGTGCGTGTGTGTGCCTGTACGTGTGTGTGTGTGTGCCTGTACGTGTGTGCCTGCACGTGTGTGTGCCTGTACGTGCATGTGCCTGTACGTGTGCGTGTGCCTGTACGTGTGCGTGTGCCTGTACGTGTGCGTGTGTACCTGTATCTGTGCCTGTACGTGTGTGTGCCTGTACGTGTGTGTGCCTGTATCTGTGTCTGTACGTGCGTGTGCCTGTACGTGTGTGTGCCTGTACGTGCATGTGCCTGTACGTGTGTGTGTGCCTGTACGTGCATGTGCCTGTACGTGTGCGTGTGCCTGTACGTGTGCGTGTGCCTGTACGTGTGCGTGTGTACCTGTATCTGTGCCTGTACGTGTGTGTGCCTGTACGTGTGTGTGCCTGTATCTGTGTCTGTACGTGCGTGTGCCTGTACGTGTGTGTGCCTGTACGTGCATGTGCCTGTACGTGTGCCAGTATGTGTGTCTGTGCGTGTGTGTGTGCCAGTATGTGCGTCTGTGTGCGCGTCTGACGGCCACTGTAGATCCGTTGCGCCCCACGCCTCCGTGGCAGATGACGCGCAGGCTACAGGCGCACGTGGCCAGAGCCGTCGTGCAGGCGGCGAGCACCAGGACGAGCCTCACGGGCACGGCGGCCACGGGCAGCTGCGGGTAACGGGCAGCTTCATCAACAACAACAACAACAACATCAACAACATCAACAACATCAACAACATCATCAACAACATCAACAACATCAACAACAACATCAACAACATCAACAACATCAACAACAACATCAACATCATCATCAACAACAACAACATCAACAACATCAACAACATCATCAACAACATCAACAACATCAACAACAACATCAACAACATCAACAACAACATCAACAACAACAACATCAACAACATCAACAACATCAACAACATCAACAACATCACCAACAACATCACCAACAACATCACCAACAACATCACCAACATCAACAACAACATCAACAACAACATCAACAACAACATCAACAACAACATCAACAACAACATCACCAACAACATCAACAACAACATCACCAACAACATCACCAACAACATCAACAACAACATCACCAACAACATCAACAACAACATCAACAACAACATCAACAACATCAACAACAACATCAACAACAACATCGACATCAACAACATCACCAACAACAACAACATCAACAACATCAACAACAACAACATCAACAACATCACCAACATCACCAACAACATCAACATCGACATCAACAACATCATCAACAACAACATCAACAACATCATCAACATCAACAACAACATCAACAACATCAACAACAACATCAACAACAACATCATCAACAACATCACCAACAACATCAACAACAACATCAACAACATCACCAACAACAACATCAACATCAACAACATCAACAACATCAACAACAACATCAACAACATCAACAACAACATCACCAACAACATCAACAACAACAACATCAACAACATCAACAACATCATCAACAACATCAACAACATCAACAACATCAACAACAACATCAACAACATCAACAACATCAACAACAACATCAACATCATCATCAACAACATCAACATCATCATCAACAACATCAACAACATCAACAACAACAACATCAACAACAACATCAACAACATCACCAACAACATCAACAACAACATCAACAACATCAACAACAACACCAACAACATCAACAACAACATCACCAACAACACCAACAACATCAACAACATCAACAACAACATCAACAACAACATCACCAACAACATCACCAACAACATCACCAACATCACCAACAACATCAACAACATCACCAACAACATCAACAACAACATCACCAACAACATCAACAACAACATCAACAACAACATCACCAACAACATCAACAACATCAACAACATCAACAACATCAACAACATCATCACCAACAACATCAACAACATCACCAACAACATCACCAACATCACCAACAACATCACCAACAACATCAACAACATCACCAACAACATCAACAACAACATCAACAACATCAACAACAACATCACCAACAACATCACCAACAACATCACCAACAACATCACCAACATCACCAACAACATCAACAACATCACCAACAACATCAACAACAACATCAACAACATCACCAACAACATCAACAACAACATCAAAAACATCAACAACAACATCAACAACATCAACAACAACATCAACAACATCAACAACATCAACAACATCAACAACATCATCAACAACATCAACAACATCAACAACAACATCAACAACATCACCAACATCAACAACATCAACAACATCAACAACATCATCACCAACAACATCAACAACATCACCAACAACATCACCAACATCACCAACAACATCACCAACAACATCAACAACATCACCAACAACATCAACAACAACATCAACAACAACATCACCAACAACATCATCAACAACATCACCAACAACATCACCAACAACATCACCAACATCACCAACAACATCAACAAACATCACCAACAACATCAACAACAACATCAACAACATCACCAACAACATCAACAACATCAACAACATCACCAACAACATCACCAACATCACCAACAACATCACCACCAACATCACCAACAACATCACCAACAACATCACCAACAACACCACAACATCACCAACATCACCAACATCACCAACAACACCACAACATCACCAACATCACCAACAACATCACCAACAACAACATCAACAACATCACCAAAATCAACAACATCACCAACATCACCAACATCACCACCAACATCACCAACAACATCACCAACAACATCACCAACAACATCAACAACATCACCAACATCAACAACATCACCAACAACATCAACAACATCAACAACAACATCACCAACATCACCAACAACATCAACAACATCAACAACAACATCACCAACATCACCAACAACATCACCAACAACATCACCAACAACATCACCAACATCACCAACAACATCAACAACATCAACAACAACATCACCAACATCACCAACATCACCAACAACATCACCAACATCACCAACAACATCATCACCAACAACATCAACAACACAAACAACATCACCAACAACATCACCAACATCACCAACAACATCAACAAACATCACCAACAACATCAACAACAACATCAACAACATCACCAACAACATCAACAACATCAACAACATCACCAACAACATCACCAACATCACCAACAACATCACCACCAACATCACCAACAACATCACCAACAACATCACCAACAACACCACAACATCACCAACATCACCAACATCACCAACAACACCACAACATCACCAACATCACCAACAACATCACCAACAACAACATCAACAACATCACCAAAATCAACAACATCACCAACATCACCAACATCACCACCAACATCACCAACAACATCACCAACAACATCACCAACAACATCAACAACATCACCAACATCAACAACATCACCAACAACATCAACAACATCAACAACAACATCACCAACATCACCAACAACATCAACAACATCAACAACAACATCACCAACATCACCAACAACATCACCAACAACATCACCAACAACATCACCAACATCACCAACAACATCATCACCAACAACATCAACAACACAAACAACATCACCAACAACATCATCACCAACAACATCACCAACATCACCAACAACATCATCACCAACAACATCAACAACACAAACAACATCACCAACAACATCATCACCAACAACATCACCAACATCACCAACAACATCATCACCAACAACATCAACAACACAAACAACATCACCAACAACATCACCCACCCCCTCGTGTGCCGTTCCGGCCTTCATAGGTGCCACTCGCTAACAGCACTTGCCCCTACAGTCTGTTACAGGCTACACGGGGGATCTTTGTTTGTTGTTGTTGTGTGCTGTGTGCTGTGTATTTACCAGGGCGTTCCATAGGTGCTAGCTAACAGCACTTGCCGCTACAGTCTGTTACAGGCTACACGGGGGATCTTTGTTTGTTGTTGTTGTGTGCTGTGTGCTGTGTATTTACCAGGGCGTTCCATAGGTGCTAGCTAACAGCACTTGCCGCTACAGTCTGTTACAGGCTACACGGGGGATCTTTGTCTGTTGTTGTTGTTGTGTGCTGTGTATTTACCAGGGCGTCCCATAGGTGACGACCACTCAGCGCCGTCACCAGGAGCACAGCGAGCGCCACGAGGCGCGGATCACAGGGACACAGCCTGGAGAGGACGCACGCACAGACACACAGACACACACACAGACACACACACAGAGAGATATATACAGACACACAGACACACAGACACACACACAGACACAGATATACATACACACAGACACACAGACACACAGATATACATACAGACATACATACAGATATACATACACAGACACACACAGACACACACACAGATATACACACAGATATACATACAGACACACACAGACACACACACAGATATACACACAGACACACACAGACACACACACACACACACAGATATACATACAGACATACATACAGATATACAGACACACACACACAGACACAGATATACAGACACACACACACACAGACACAGATATACATACACACACACAGATATACACACAGACACACACAGACATACATACACACACACAGATATACACACAGACACACACACACACAGATATACATACAGACACACACACACATATATACACACAGATATACACACAGATATACATACAGATATACACACACACAGACACACACGTACACAGATATACACACAGACACACACACACAGACACACACAGACACACACACAGACACACACACAGACACACGCACAGACACACACACAGATATACATACAGATATACATACAGACACACACAGATATACACACACAGACACACACACACAGATATACATACAGACACACACACACAGATATACACACACACGTACACACAACAACCGCCATTCGCCACTAAGTGGCGGTGACGTCACCACGACGCTTGTGCCAGGCTATGTGCACCGTGAGGCCACGTGAAGTGTCGAACGCCCGCTGGCAGGAGGTCACTGGGCAGACCCAGGTGCCACGGGTCGACTGACTGAGATGACTGGCTGATGCACCACCTGTGCCCCCTACTGTGCCAACCTGCTGTGCTTTAGCCACCCGGCGCTCCGCTCGTTGTTCTGAGCGTCGCTCCTCCGCCCTCCGTTGTTGTTGGAGGGCGACTGCCTCCAACTGCCCAGTAGCGTCCTTCACGAGACTCCTCCCCAGAGGCCGATCATGACACCGCTGGTACCGGTCATCGGCAAGTCCACTCAGCTCCACGTCCTCCTGTACCATATCACTCCATCTCTTCTCTAGCCCGTGCCGCGCCCGCTTAGCCCCCTCAATCCGGCCGAACAAAAGCTGCTTCGGCATGCGGTGGCTGGGCATGCGGGCTACATGACCCAGCCATCGCAGCCTTCCCCGCCGGAGGAGCTCACCGATGGGACCTTGCCCAGATCTTTCAAGGATTTGTGAGCTCCTCACACAATCCAGTCTGGTTAAACCCAGGATGGATCGTAGGCAGGCCAGCCTAAATGTTTCTAACCGGCGAAGATGTTCCATTAGGGGGGTCCACGTTTCGCAAGCGTAGAGAAGGGAGGGAATGACCGTGGCCGAGAAGACCTGAAGCTTAGTGCGGAGCGACAGACCAGGTAGCTTCCACACAGCGTTACGCAACCGATGAAAAGATATTGCCGCTCGACTGATTCGGAGTGAGACCTCTGCTGTTAAACTGGAGCCAGTCATAAGCACACTGCCCAGGTATGGGAAACTCTCCACTCTCTCCACAACTGCCCCATCACCGATTGGAAGTTGTGAGGGTGCAGTGTCCGATGGTACAAAATACCCAGGCAGGTGCTTAGTTTTGGTGGGGCTGATGGTAAGGCCCCACCTCTTAGTGGCACGCTCCAGTCTCAGCAGCAGCGTCTTCAACTCCTCCTCTGAATGAGCAGCTATTACCAAATCATCAGCATACATAACGTGGTTGAGCAATAGGGAGCCATCGCTTGACCGCACCCGGGCGTCGATCAGGTACTCCAAAAGCACGAAGAACAACCCAGAGCCCAGGCCTACTGATGGTATCATAGGCCTTGATCAGGTCAATAAAGCAGAGATGTAGGTCTTGTTGGAATTCCCTACACCTCTGCTGTAGCAGACGGACAGAAAATATGGCATCTGTGCAGGACCGCCCTTTCCTGAAACCGCATTGGGGCTCCGCAAGCCTCTCCTCAGCGTGCCTAGCAAGGCAATGTTGAATAATCCTTGCCAGGACCTTTCCCGGCACACTGAGGAGTGAGATGCCCCTGTAGTTGTTACAGTCTGTGCGATCCCCCTTCTTAAAAAGGGGGACCACCAGGGCATCCTTGCAATCCTGTGGAACCCGTCCAGTGGTCCAGACTGTTGTTATGTTATATAGGGCAGTCTGTGCACAAACGCCGCCCTCCCTCAGCATTTCGCTTGGGAGATCATCTCTGCCCGCTGCCTTTCCTGGTCTCAGACTCCGGATCACCTTCAGTACTTCCTCAACAGATGGCACCTCAGCCAGCCACTCACAGGGGGTGACTTCTTCCAATATTTGAGGCACCGCAGCCTCAGCAGGGTCATCCTCACTTTGTGCCACGATGTTTTCCTGGCTGAGGGATTTTCCCTCCCCCAGGACCTCACAGAAATGCTCAGCAAATCTGCAAACCTGTTCCTGGGGGTCGGAGATTGGGTTACTGTTTTTTCCCCTAATGATGGTAATAGGTGTGGCGCTGCAGATTACTTTTTTGATGGAGTTAAATAAAGATCTGTGATTACGGGCCACTGAGGAAGACTCCATCTCCTCAGCAACCCGCGACCACCACCCATCCTTGCAGCACCTCACGGCTCTCCGAACCTCCGAACGAAGGCTGCAGTAAGCCTCCTCATTCTCTGACGTGGGATTCTGTAGCCGATGACAGTGGGCCTGTCGCTTTTTCTCAACCATCCTGAACACCTCCTCTGTCAGCCAGGGTCTCTGGGGAGGTCTGGACCGCGTACCCAAAGCAGCCATTGCAGCTGCATGAGTCACAGTCCTAAACCTCACCCATTTACCCTCGACATCAGGAGGAGTCGGGGATGATGCCAATCCCAGCCGCAAGCGATGATGAAATTCTCGCTTGCAACTTTCATCAGATAACTGAGACCAGGCCACTTTAGGTTGGAATGGGGTCCTGGGTGTACACCCACCACCGGAGTGGAAGAATGGCAGGCGCATCTTACAGATGACTAGTCGATGGTCAGATCAGCTCCACGGTAGGTCCTGGTGTCAAGGACATGGGCTCCCATCCGCTGGTCCATCACTATGTAGTCCAGCAGATGTTCTTGCTTGGACCCGGCATGCATCCATGATGTTGTGTGGATGCGCCGATGCCGGAACAGCGTGTTGGTAATTACAAGCCCATGGGCTGCACAAAAATCTAGCAGCCTCCTACCGTTGTTATTGAGCTGATCTGGCCCATGCCCTTCAATCACTCCAGACCAGGTGCCAGTATCATGACCAACTCGGGCATTGAAGTCACCCATAATGTTGACTCTATCCCAAGGGGCCACTTTAGCCAGCACCTGTGACAGGAGGTCATAGAAGGCATCTGACTCATCGGCTTTGCCTGCATCCCTCCACGGATGTTCATCTTTGGTGGGGGCATAAGTAACCACGACCACCATTCCTCGCCTCCGGTTGATGGGAAGGCGAGCCCAAAGTAGCCTGGGACTTACAGCTTCCCACACCTCACCGCCACGCTCCCACGCCCCCTTCATTCTTTTGTTCAAAAGAAGAGCCACACCCTGTTGTTTGGCAGTCTGCTGCCCCGAGTAGAGGACTGTCCACCCCTCATGGTGGCAGGAGCCAGAACCGGTCCACCGGACCTCCTGAATGCCGCAGAGGTCCAGGCGGTACCGGTCCAGCTCCCGACAGAGGAGTGGCAGCCTCTCCTCCGCAATGAGCGTTCGAACATTCCACGTGGCCACCCATAGTGGCTTTTCGTTGTTTCTGGAGGAGCCCCGAGGGTAGATATTCAATCTCCTGGCTCCGCCAATTGGGGTTTGGCCAGGAGACGTCATACACGCCTGACCCCCCGTGTCTGTGTGTGTGCACGCACACACACAGACACACACAAGCAAACGCACACACAGACACACACATATGCACGCACACACAGACACACACATATGCACGCACACACAGACACACACATGCACGCACACACAGACACACACATGCACGCACACACAGATACACACACATGCACGCACACACAGACACACACATGCACGCACACACAGACACACACAAGCAAATGCACACACAGACACACACATATGCACGCACACACAGACACACACAAGCAAACGCACACACAGACACACACAAGCAAACGCACACACAGACACACACACATGCACGCACAGACACACACAAGCAAACGCACACACAGACACACACACACATGCATGCACGCACACACAGACACACACATGCACGCACACACAGACACACACAAGCAAACGCACACACAGACACACACACACATGCATGCACGCACACACAGACACACACATGCACGCACACACAGACACACACATGCACGCACGCACACACAGATACACACACATGCACGCACACACAGACACACACACATGCACGCACACACAGACACACACACGCACGCACAGACACACACACACACACAGACACACACACACATGCACGCACGCACAGACACACACACACACACATGCACGCACACACAGACACACACATGCACGCACACACACAGACACACACACACAGACACACACACACAGACACACACAGACACACACACAGACACGCACACACACACAGACACACAGACAGACAAAGACAAAGACAAAGATCCCCCATATGGCCTTAACAGACTGTAGGGGCAAGTGCTGTTAGCGAGCAGCACCTATGAAGGCCGGAACGGTACACGAGGGGGGTGGGTGGCCAGCACCACGCCCGACCGCCTTTGTCTCCCCAGTGGCAATGTTTTTATCCACCGCACCAGGTACTCATTTGAGGCTGAGTCGACCTAGGGGAGGCCCAGGACCGGTTCAGATAATCGTCACTGGTGTTGGCCGTGAGCGGGAATCGAACCCGGGTCGCCAGGTTCATAGCGCAGCGCGCTAACTGCGACACTATCGCTCCCCACACACACAGATACACACACACACACAGACACACACACAGACAGACACACACACACAGACACACACACACACAGATACACACACAGACACACACACACACACACACATACACACACACACACACAGACACACACACAGACACACACACAGACACACACACACACAGACACACACACACACACATACACACACAGACACACACACAGACACAGTCACACACACAGTAACACACAGACACACACACAGACACCCACAAACACACAGACACACACACACAGACACACACAGACAGTTGTGGTGGGGGGCTGCCTGCCTGCCCCCCCACCCCTCACCACCCCCGCCCCCCCCCCCCGCCATCCCGGCCCCCCACCTGCGGCTGGGAGCCCCCCCGGTGACGTAGACCTCCCAGTGGTGGCAGTAGACCAGCAGCGAGGAGAAGAGCGACGAGGTGAGGAGGAGGTGAGGCGAGGAGGTGAGGCCCAGACAGACGCAAACGCAGAGGGAGAGGAGCACTGGGAGAGGAGGAGGGGGAGGGGCAGAGGGGCAGAGGGGGAATGAGGAGAGGGAATGAGAGGGAATGAGGAGAGGGAATGAGAGGGGATGAGGGAATGAGAGGGAATGAGGGAATGAGGAGAGGGAATGAGAGGGAATGAGGGAATGAGAGGGAATGAGGGAATGAGAGGGAATGAGGGAATGAGAGGGAATGAGGAGAGGGAATGAGGAGAGGGAATGAGGAGAGGGAATGAGAGGGAATGAGGAGAGGGAATGAGGAGAGGGAATGAGAGGGAATGAGGGAATGAGAGGGAATGAGGAGAGGGAATGAGGAGAGGGAATGAGAGGGAATGAGGGAATGAGGGAATGAGAGGGAATGAGGAGAGGGAATGAGAGGGAATGAGAGGGAATGAGAGGGAATGAGGGAATGAGAGGGAATGAGGAGAGGGAATGAGGAGAGGGAATGAGGAGAGGGAATGAGGAGAGGGAATGAGGAGAGGGAATGAGGAGAGGGAATGAGGAGAGGGAATGAGGAGAGGGAATGAGGAGAGGGAATGAGAGGGAATGAGGAGAGGGAATGAGAGGGAATGAGGAGAGGGAATGAGAGGGAATGAGGGAATGAGAGGGAATGAGGAGAGGGAATGAGAGGGAATGAGGAGAGGGAATGAGAGGCAATGAGGAGAGGGAATGAGAGGGGATGAGGGAATGAGAGGGAATGAGGGAATGAGAGGGAATGAGGAGAGGGAATGAGGAGAGGGAATGAGGAGAGGGAATGAGAGGGAATGAGGAGAGGGAATGAGGAGAGGGAATGAGGAGAGGGAATGAGGGAATGAGGAGAGGGAATGACGGAATGAGAGGGAATGAGGAGAGGGAATGAGAGGGAATGAGGAGAGGGAATGAGAGGAAATGAGGAGAGGGAATGAGAGGGGATGAGGGAATGAGAGGGAATGAGGGAATGAGGAGAGGGAATGAGAGGGAATGAGGGAATGAGAGGGAATGAGGGAATGAGAGGGAATGAGGGAATGAGAGGGAATGAGGAGAGGGAATGAGGAGAGAGAATGAGAGGGAATGAGGAGAGGGAATGAGGAGAGGGAATGAGAGGGAATGAGGGAATGAGAGGGAATGAGGAGAGGGAATGAGGAGAGGGAATGAGAGGGAATGAGGGAATGAGAGGGAATGAGGAGAGGGAATGAGAGGGAATGAGAGGGAATGAGAGGGAATGAGGGAATGAGAGGGAATGAGGGAATGAGAGGGAATGAGGAGAGGGAATGAGGAGAGGGAATGAGGAGAGGGAATGAGGAGAGGGAATGAGAGGGAATGAGAGGGAATGAGGAGAGGGAATGAGGAGAGGGAATGAGGAGAGGGAATGAGAGGGAATGAGAGGGAATGAGGAGAGGGAATGAGAGGGAATGAGGAGAGGGAATGAGAGGGAATGAGGGAATGAGAGGGAATGAGGAGAGGGAATGAGAGGGAATGAGGAGAGGGAATGAGAGGCACTGAGGAGAGGGAATGAGAGGGGATGAGGGAATGAGAGGGAATGAGGGAATGAGAGGGAATGAGGAGAGGGAATGAGGAGAGGGAATGAGGAGAGGGAATGAGAGGGAATGAGGAGAGGGAATGAGGAGAGGGAATGAGGAGAGGGAATGAGGGAATGAGGAGAGGGAATGACGGAATGAGAGGGAATGAGGAGAGGGAATGAGAGGGAATGAGGAGAGGGAATGAGAGGAAATGAGGAGAGGGAATGAGAGGGGATGAGGTGAATGAGAGGGAATGAGGGAATGAGAGGGAATGAGGAGAGGGAATGAGGAGAGGGAATGAGGAGAGGGAATGAGAGGGAATGAGGAGAGGGAATGAGAGGGAATGAGAGGGAATGAGGGAATGAGAGGGAATGAGAGGGAATGAGGAGAGGGAATGAGAGGGAATGAGGAGAGGGAATGAGGAGAGGAATGAGAGGGAATGAGAGGGAATGAGAGGAATGAGGGAAATGAGAGGAATGAGGAGAGGGAATGAGAGGGAATGAGGAGAGGGAATGAGAGGGAATGAGGGGAATGAGAGGGAATGAGGGAATGAGAGGGAATGAGGAGGGAATGAGAGGGAATGAGGAGAGGGAATGAGAGGGAATGAGAGGGAATGAGGGGAGGGAATGAGGAGAGGGAATGAGGAGAGGGAATGAGAGGGAATGAGGGGAGGGAATGAGGAGAGGGAATGAGGAGAGGGAATGAGGAGAGGGAATGAGAGGGAATGAGGGAATGAGAGGGAATGAGAGGGAATGAGGGAATGAGAGGGAATGAAGGAATGAGAGGGAATGAGAGGGAATGAGAGGGAATGAGAGGGAATGAGAGGGAATGAGAGGGAATGAGGGAATGAGAGGGAATGAGGGAATGAGGGAATGAGAGGGAATGAGGAGAGGGAATGAGAGGGAATGAGGAGAGGGAATAAGAGGGAATGAGGAGAGGGAATGAGGAGAGGGAATGAGAGGGAATGAGGAGAGGGAATGAGGAGAGGGAATGAGAGGGAATGAGAGGGAATGAGAGGGAATGAGGGAATGAGGGAATGAGAGGGAATGAGGGAATGAGAGGGAATGAGAGGGAATGAGGAGAGGGAATGAGAGGGAATGAGGAGAGGGAATGAGAGGGAATGAGGGAATGAGAGGGAATGAGGGAATGAGAGGGAATGAGGAGAGGGAATGAGAGGGAATGAGAGGGAATGAGGGAATGAGAGGGAATGAGAGGGAATGAGGGGGAATGAGGAGAGGGAATGAGGAGAGGGAATGAGAGGGAATGAGGAGAGGGAATGAGAGGGAATGAGAGGGAATGAGGAGAGGGAATGAGAGGAAATGAGGGAATGAGAGGGAATGAGGGAATGAGAGGGAATGAGGAGAGGGAATGAGAGGGAATGAGGAGAGGGAATGAGAGGGAATGAGGGAATGAGAGGGAATGAGGGAATGAGGGAATGAGAGGGAATGAGGGAATGAGAGGGAATGAGGGAATGAGAGGGAATGAGAGGTAATGAGGGAATGAGAGGGAATGAGGAGAGGGAATGAGAGGGAATGCGGGAATGAGAGGTAATGAGAGGGGGCTGAAGGGTCGCGATCACACCCACGGCCTCCTCCTCCTCCTGCAGCAGAGGGAGGTGGAATCTCCTAGCCAGCACGGCGTACTACTTTCTGTACATCCACACATCTCCACCTATCTCTCTCTCTGTCTCTCTCTCTGTCTCTCTGTCTATCTCTCTCACTATCTCTCTCTGTCTCTCTCTCTATCTATCTCACTATCTCTCTCTATCTCTCTCACTATCTCTCTCACTATCTCTCTCACTATCTCTATCTCTCTCACTATCTCTATCTCTCTCACTATCTCTCTCACTATCTCTCTCTTTCTCTCGCACTATCTCTCTCACTATCTCTCTCACTATCTCTCTCTGTCTATCTCACTATCTCTCACTCTCTTTCTCTCTCACTATCTCTCTCACTATCTCTCACTATCTCTCTCTTTCTCTCTCACTATCTCTCTCTATCTCTCTCTATCTCTCACACTATCTCTATCACTATCTCTCACTATCTCTCACTATCTCTCTCTTTCTCTCACACTATCTCTCACTATCTCTCTGTCTATCTCACTATCTCTCACTATCTCTATCTCCATCTATCTCTTTCTCTCTCTATCCCTCTCACTATCTCTCTCTAACTCTCTCCATCTCTATCTCTCTCTCACTATCTCTCTCTATCTCTCACTATCTCTCTCACTATCTCTCTCACTATCTCTCTCTATCTCCATCTATCTCTTTCTCTCTCTATCCCTCTCACTATCTCTCTCTATCTCCATCTATCTCTTTCTCTCTCTATCCCTCTCACTATCTCTCTCCATCTCTCTCTACATCTCTTTCTCCATCTCCATATCTATCTCTCTCTATCTCTATCAATCTCTCTCTCTCCATCTCTCTCTCAATCTCTATCCATCCATCTCTCTCTGTCCATCTCTCTCTCTCTCTGTGAGTACCGACTGTGAGTGCATCCCTCTCTCTATCCATCTCTCTCTGTCCATCTCTCTCAACCTCCCTCTCCATCTCTCTCCCTCCATCTCTCTCGCTCCATCTCTCTCCATATCTCTCTCAACCTCTCCCTCCATATCTCTCACTCCATCTCTCTCCATCTCTCTCTCTCCATCTCTCTCCATCTCTCTCTCTCTCAACCTCTCCCTCCATATCTCTCACTCCATCTCTCTCTCCATCTCTCTCTCTCCATCTCTCCCTCCATCTCTATCTCCATCTCTCTCGCTCCATCTCCCTCTCTCTCTCTGTGAGTACCGACTGTGAGTGCGTCTCTATACATCTCTCTCTCAACCTCTCTCTCCATCTCTCTCCATCTCTCTCTCTCTCTCTGCGAGTTCCTGCTCTGAGTGCATCTCTCTCCCCATCTCTATCATAATCTCCATCTCTCTCTCTCCATCTCCATCTCTCTCTCTCCATCTCTCTCTCCATTTCCATCTCTCTCTCTCCATCTCCACATCTCAACGTCTCTCTCTCTCTGTGTGAGTACCAGCTGTGAGTGCGTCTCTCTCTCTCCATCTCTCTCCATCTCTCTCCATCTCTCTCTCAACCTCTCTCTCAACCTCTCACTCTCTCTCTGTGTGAGTACCAGCTGTGAGTGCGTATCTCTCTCCATCTCTCTCCATCTCTCTCCATCTCTCTCTCAACCTCTCTCTCTCTGTGTGAGTACCAGCTGTCTGTGAGTGCGTCTCTCTCTCCATCTCTCCCCATCTCTCTCCATCTCTCTCTCAACCTCTCTCTCTGTGTGAGTACCAGCTGTGAGTGCGTCTCTCTCTCCATCTCTCTCCATCTCTCTCCATCTCTCTCCATCTCTCTCTCAACCTCTCACTCTCTCTATGTGTGAGTACCAGCTGTGAGTGCGTCTCTCTCTCCATCTCTCTCCATCTCTCCCCATCTCTCTCCATCTCTCTCCATCTCTCTCTCAACCTCTCTCTCTCTGTGTGTGAGTACCAGCTGTCTGTGAGTGCGTCTCTCTCTCCATCTCTCTCCATCTCTCTCCATCTCTCTCTCAACCTCTCTCTCTCTGTGTGAGTACCAGCTGTCTGTGAATGCGTCTCTCTCTCCATCTCTCCCCATCTCTCTCCATCTCTCTCTCAACCTCTCTCTCTCTCTGTGTGAGTACCAGCTGTCTGTGAGTGCGTCTCTCTCTCCATCTCTCTCCATCTCTCTCCATCTCTCTCCATCTCTCTCTCAACCTCTCACTCTCTCTATGTGTGAGTACCAGCTGTGAGTGCGTCTCTCTCTCCATCTCACTCCATCTCTCTCTCTCTCTCTCCATCTCTCTCCATCTCTCTCTCAACGTCTCTCTCTCTGTGTGAGTACCAGCTGTGAGTGCGTCTCTCTCTCCATCTCTCTCTCCATCTCTCTCTCAACCTCTCACTCTCTCTCTCTGTGAGTACCGGCTGTGAGTGCGTCTCTCTCTCCATCTCTCTCCATCTCTCTCCATCTCTCTCTCAACCTCTCTCTCTCTGTGTGAGTACCAGCTGTCTGTGAATGCGTCTCTCTCTCCATCTCTCCCCATCTCTCTCCATCTCTCTCTCAACCTCTCTCTCTCTCTGTGTGAGTACCAGCTGTCTGTGAGTGCGTCTCTCTCTCCATCTCTCTCCATCTCTCTCCATCTCTCTCCATCTCTCTCTCAACCTCTCACTCTCTCTATGTGTGAGTACCAGCTGTGAGTGCGTCTCTCTCTCCATCTCACTCCATCTCTCTCTCTCTCTCTCCATCTCTCTCCATCTCTCTCTCAACGTCTCTCTCTCTGTGTGAGTACCAGCTGTGAGTGCGTCTCTCTCTCCATCTCTCTCTCCATCTCTCTCTCAACCTCTCACTCTCTCTCTCTGTGAGTACCGCCTGTGAGTGCGTCTCTCCCTCCATCTCTCTCCATCTCTCTCCATCTCTCTCTCAACCTCTCTCTCTCTGTGTGAGTACCAGCTGTGAGTGCGTCTCTCACTCCATCTCTCTCTCCATCTCTCTCCATCTCTCTCCGTCTCTCTCTCAACCTCTCACTCTCTCTATGTGTGAGTACCGGCTGTGAGTGCGTCTCTCTCTCCATCTCTCTCCATCTATCTCCATCTCTCTCCATCTGTCTCTCAACCTCTCTCTCTCTCTCTGTGTGAGTACCAGCTGTGAGTGCGTCTCTCTCTCCATCTCTCTCCATCTCTCTCCATCTCTCTCCATCTCTCTCTCTCAACGTCTCTCTCTCTGTGTGAGTACCGGCTGTGAGTGCGTCTCTCTCTCCATCTCTCTCCATCTCTCTCTCAACTTCTCACTCTCTCTATGTGTGAGTACCGGCTGTGAGTGCGTCTCTCTCTCCATCTCTCTCCATCTCTCTCTCAACCTCTCTCTCTCTCTCTGTGTGAGTACCAGCTGTGAGTGCGTCTCTCTCTCCATCTCTCTCCATCTCTCTCCATCTCTCTCTCTCAACGTCTCTCTCTCTGTGTGAGTACCGGCTGTGAGTGCGTCTCTCTCTCCATCTCTCTCCATCTCTCTCTCCATCTCTCTCTCTCTCTGTGTGAGTACCGGCTGTGAGTGCGTCTCTCTCTCCATCTCTCTCCATCTCTCTCTCAACCTCTCTCTCTCTCTCTGTGTGAGTACCGGCTGTGAGTGCGTCTCTCTCTCCATCTCTCTCCATCTCTCTCTCAACCTCTCTCTCAACCTCTCTCTCAACCTCTCTCTCAACCTCTCTCTCTGTGTGAGTACCGGCTGTGAGTGCATCTCTCTCTCCATCTCTCTCCATCTCTCTCCATCTCTCTCCATCTCTCTCCATCTCTCTCTCAACCTCTCACTCTCTCTCTGTGTGAGTACCAGCTGTGAGTGCGTCTCTCTCTCCATCTCTCTCCATCTCTCTCCATCTCTCTCCATCTCTCTCCATCTCTCTCTCAACCTCTCTCTCTCTGTGTGAGTACCGGCTGTGAGTGCGTCTCTCTCTCCATCTCTCTCTCCATCTCTCTCCATCTCTCTCCGTCTCTCTCTCTCTCTCTGTGTGAGTACCGGCTGTGAGTGCGTCTCTCTCTCTCTCTCCATCTCTCTCCATCTCTCTCTCAACCTCTCTCTCTCTCTGTGTGAGTACCAGCTGTCTGTGAGTGCGTCTCTCTCTCCATCTATCCCCATCTCTCTCCATCTCTCTCCATCTCTCTCTCAACCTCTCTCTCTCTCTGTGTGAGTACCAGCTGTCTGTGAGTGCGTCTCTCTCTCCATCTCTCTCCATCTCTCTCCATCTCTCTCTCAACCTCTCTCTCTCTCTCTGTGTGAGTACCAGCTGTGAGTGTGTCTCTCTCTCCATCTCTCTCCATCTCGCTCCATCTCTCTCTCAACCTCTCTCTCTCTCTCTGTGTGAGTACCGGCTGTGAGTGCGTCGCACGAATGCTGCGCCAGCAGCTGCAATGGTGAAGGAGGCCGCTTCAGTCTGAGGTGAGCGGAGACATCCAGAGCAGAGAGCAGCTGGTAGAATAGCAGGCAGCCAGCGGTGAGCAGACACAGCCAGCGAGACACCTACAGAGACAGCACACGGAGAGACACACTGAGACACAGAGACAGCACACGGAGAGACACAGAGATACACCTACAGACTCACAGAGATACACACAGACACATAGAAACACCTACAGACTCACAGAGATACACACAGAGACACCTACAGACTCACAGAGATACACACAGACTCATAGAGACACCTACAGACTCACAGAGATACACACAGACTCATAGAGACACCTACAGACTCACAGAGATACACACAGACACACAGATACACCCACAGACTCACAGAGATACACACAGACACATAGAAACACCTACAGACTCACAGAGATACACACAGACTCATAGAGACACCTACAGACTCACAGAGATACACACAGACTCATAGAGACACCTACAGACTCACAGAGATACACACAGACACATAGAGACACCTACAGACTCACAGAGATACACACAGACACACAGAGACACCTACAGACTCACAGAGATACACACAGACACATAGAGACACCTACAGACTCACAGAGATACACACAGACACACAGAGACATCCAGAGCAGAGAGCAGCTGGTAGAGCAGCAGGCAGCCAGCGGTGAGCAGACACAGCCAGCGAGACACCTACAGAGACAGCACACGGAGAGACACACTGAGACACAGAGACAGCACACGGAGAGACACAGAGACACCTACAGAGACAGCACACGGAGAGACACAGAGACACCTACAGAGACAGCACACGGAGAGACACAGAGACACCTACAGAGACAGCACACGGAGAGACACAGAGACACCTACAGAGACAGCACACGGAGAGACACATAGACACACAGAGACACAGAGACACCTACAGAGACAGCACACGGAGAGACACACTGAGACACAGAGACAACTACAGAGACAGCACACGGAGAGACACACTGAGACACAGAGACACAGAGACAACTACAGAGACAGCACACAGAGAGACACATCGAGACACAGAGACACAGAGACACAGAGATACACAGAGACACCTACAGAGACAGCACACGGAGAGACACACTGAGACACAGAGACACACAGAGACACAGAGATACACAGAGACACCTACAGAGACAGCACACGGAGAGACACATAGAGACACAGAGACACACAGAGACACAGAGATACACAGAGACACCTACAGAGACAGCACACGGAGAGACACAGAGATACACCTACAGACTCACAGAGATACACACAGACTCATAGAGACACCTACAGACTCACAGAGATACACACAGACACACAGAGACACCTGCAGACTCACAGAGATACACACAGACACACAGAGACACCTACAGAGACAGCACACGGAGAGACACATAGAGACACAGAGATACACACAGATACACAGAGACACCTACAGACTCACAGAGATACACACAGACACACAGAGACACCTACAGACTCACAGAGATACACACAGAGACACAGAGACACCTACAGACTCACAGAGATACACACAGACACACAGAGACACCTACAGACTCACAGAGATACACACAGACACACAGAGACACCTACAGACTCACAGAGATACACACAGACACATAGAGACACCTACAGACTCACAGAGATACACACAGACACATAGAGACACCTACAGACTCACAGAGATACACACAGACACATAGAGACACCTACAGACTCACAGAGATACACACAGACACACAGAGACACCCACAGACTCACAGAGATACACACAGACACACAGAGACACCTACAGACTCACAGAGATACACACAGACACACAGAGACACCTACAGACTCACAGAGATACACACAGACACATAGAGACACCTACAGACTCATAGAGACACCTACAGACTCTACCCCCTCTCTCTCTGCCCCTCTCTTCCTACTCCATTTCGCTCTCTCTCTCTCTCTTTCTAACTACGACAAGTGCTGCATCTGCACGCAGCCCTTCCCACAGTCAAACGGCCTCCGACGGGGTAGCTCACGATCTGCATGCACAGAGCTCTCTACCGTCATCTGCCACCGAGCACGCGGCCCTCCTCCAGAGCCCACCGCTCCTTGAAGGCCGACACGGCGTGGGTCAGCCGTGCACGGCGGAACTCCGGCCCACACACCCTCATCTCTCTCATCTCTCTCATCTCTCTCTCATCTCTCTCATCTCTCTATCTCTCTATCTCATCTCTCTCCCTCTCTCTCATCTCTCTCATCTCTCTCCCTCTATCTCATCTCTATCAAATCTCTCTCATCTCTCTATCTCTCTCATCTCTCTATCACATCTCTATCAAATCTCTCTCATCTCTCTATCTCTCTATCTCTCTCATCTCTCTCCCTCTATCTCATCTCTCTCGTCTCATCTCTATCAAATCTTTCTCATCTCTCTATCTCTCTCATTTCTCTATCTCATCTCTATCTCCTTTCTATCAACACCTATCTCATCTCTCTATCTCTCCCTCTATCTCTGTCCCATCAACACCTATCTCATCTCTCTATCTCTCCCTCTTATCTCCTTTCTATCAACACCTATCTCATCTCTCTATCTCTCCCTCTATCTCTGTCCTATCAACACCTATCACATCTCTCTATCTCTCCCTCTATCTCTGTCCTATCAACACCTATCTCATCTCTCTATCTCTCCCTCTATCTCCGTCCTATCAACACCTATCCCATCTCTCTATCTCTCCCTCCATCTCTGTCCTATCAACACCTATCTCATCTCATCTATCTCTCCCTATATCTCTGTCCTATCAACACCTATCTCATCCCTCTATCTCTCCCTCTATCTCTGTCCTATCAACACCTATCTCATCTCTCTATCTCTCCCTCTATCTCTGTCCTATCAACACCTATCTCTCCCTCTATCTCTGTCCTATCAACACCTATCTCATCTCTCTATCTCTCCCTCTATCTCTGTCCCATCAACACCTATCTCATCTCTCTATCTCTCCCTCTATCTCTGTCCTATCAACACCTATCCCTCTATCTCTCCCTCTATCTCTGTCCTATCAACACCTATCTCATCTCTCTATCTCTCCCTCTATCTCTGTCCTATCAACACCTATCTCTCCCTCTATCTCTGTCCTATCAACACCTATCTCATCTCTCTATCTCTCCCTCTATCTCTGTCCCATCAACACCTATCTCATCTCTCTATCTCTCCCTCTATCTCTGTCCTATCAACACTCATCTCTCTATCTCTCCCTCTATCTCTGTCCTATCAACACCTATCTCTCTATCTCTCCCTCTATCTCTGTCCTATCAACACCTATCTCATCTCTCTATCTCTCCCTCTATCTCTGTCCTATCAACACCTATCTCATCTCTCTATCTCTCCCTCTATCTCCTTTCTATCAACACCTATCTCATCTCTCTATCTCTCCCTCTTATCTCCTTTCTATCAACACCTATCCCATCTCTCTATCTCTCCCTCTTATCTCTGTCCTATCAACACCTATCTCATCTCTCAATCTCTCCCTCTACCTCTGTCCCATCAACACCTATCCCATCTCTCTATCTCTCCCTCTATCTCTGTCCCATCAACACCTATCTCTCTATCTCTCCCTCTATCTCTGTCCCATCAACACCTATCTCATCTCTCCCTCTATCTCTGTCCCATCAACACCTATCTCATCTCTCTATCTCTATCTCTGTCCTATCAACACCTATCTCATCTCTCTATCTCTCCCTCTATCTCTGTCCCATCAACACCTATCCCTCTATCTCTCCCTCTATCTCCTTTCTATCAACACCTATCTTATCTCTCTATCTCTCCCTCTATCTCCTTTCTATCAACACCTATCTCATCTCTCTATCTCTCCCTCTATCTCTGTCCTATCAACACCTATCACATCTCTCTATCTCTCCCTCTATCTCTGTCCTATCAACACCTATCTCATCTCTCTATCTCTCCCTCTATCTCCGTCCTATCAACACCTATCCCATCTCTCTATCTCTCCCTCCATCTCTGTCCTATCAACACCTATCTCATCTCATCTATCTCTCCCTATATCTCTGTCCTATCAACACCTATCTCATCCCTCTATCTCTCCCTCTATCTCTGTCCTATCAACACCTATCTCATCTCTCTATCTCTCCCTCTATCTCTGTCCTATCAACACCTATCTCTCCCTCTATCTCTGTCCTATCAACACCTATCTCATCTCTCTATCTCTCCCTCTATCTCTGTCCCATCAACACCTATCTCATCTCTCTATCTCTCCCTCTATCTCTGTCCTATCAACACCTATCCCTCTATCTCTCCCTCTATCTCTGTCCTATCAACACCTATCTCATCTCTCTATCTCTCCCTCTATCTCTGTCCTATCAACACCTATCTCTCCCTCTATCTCTGTCCTATCAACACCTATCTCATCTCTCTATCTCTCCCTCTATCTCTGTCCCATCAACACCTATCTCATCTCTCTATCTCTCCCTCTATCTCTGTCCTATCAACACTCATCTCTCTATCTCTCCCTCTATCTCTGTCCTATCAACACCTATCTCTCTATCTCTCCCTCTATCTCTGTCCTATCAACACCTATCTCATCTCTCTATCCCTCCCTCTATCTCTGTCCTATCAACACCTATCTCATCTCTCTATCTCTCCCTCTATCTCCTTTCTATCAACACCTATCTCATCTCTCTATCTCTCCCTCTTATCTCCTTTCTATCAACACCTATCCCATCTCTCTATCTCTCCCTCTTATCTCTGTCCTATCAACACCTATCTCATCTCTCAATCTCTCCCTCTACCTCTGTCCCATCAACACCTATCCCATCTCTCTATCTCTCCCTCTATCTCTGTCCCATCAACACCTATCTCTCTATCTCTCCCTCTATCTCTGTCCCATCAACACCTATCTCATCTCTCTCTCTATCTCTGTCCCATCAACACCTATCTCATCTCTCTATCTCTATCTCTGTCCTATCAACACCTATCTCATCTCTCTATCTCTCCCTCTATCTCTGTCCCATCAACACCTATCCCTCTATCTCTCCCTCTATCTCCTTTCTATCAACACCTATCTCTCTATCTCTCCCTCTATCTCTGTCCTATCAACACCTATCTCATCTCTCTATCTCTCCCTCTATCTCCTTTCTATCAACACCTATCTCTCTATCTCTCCCTCTATCTCTGTCCTATCAACACCTATCTCTCTATCTCTCCCTCTATCTCCTTTCTATCAACACCTATCTCTCTATCTCTCCCTCTATCTCCTTTCTATCAACACCTATCTCATCTCTCTATCTCTCCCTGTATCTCTGTCCTATCAACACCTATCTCATCTCTCTATCTCTCCCTCTATCTCTGTCCCATCAACACCTATCTCATCTCTCTATCTCTCCCTCTATCTCTGTCCTATCAACACCTATCGCTCTATCTCTCCCTCTATCTCTGTCCTATCAACACCTATCTCATCTCTCAATCTCTCCCTCTATCTCTGTTCTATCAACACCTATCTCTCTATCTCTCCCTCTATCTCTGTCCTATCAACACCTATCTCATCTCTCAATCTCTCCCTCTATCTCTGTTCTATCAACACCTATCGTTCTATCTCTCCCTCTATCTCTGTCCTATCAACACCTATCTCATCTCTCTATCTCTCCCTCTATCTCTGTCCTATCAACACCTATCTCTCTATCTCTCCCTCTATCTCTGTCCTATCAACACCTATCTCATCTCTCTATCCCTCCCTCTATCTCTGTCCTATCAACACCTATCTCATCTCTCTATCTCTCCCTCTATCTCCTTTCTATCAACACCTATCTCATCTCTCTATCTCTCCCTCTTATCTCCTTTCTATCAACACCTATCCCATCTCTCTATCTCTCCCTCTTATCTCTGTCCTATCAACACCTATCGCTCTATCTCTCCCTCTATCTCTGTCCTATCAACACCTATCTCATCTCTCTATCTCTACCTCTGTCCTATCAACACTGATCTCATCTCTCTATCTCTCCCTCTATCTCTGTCCTATCAACACTGATCTCATCTCTCTATCTCTCCCTCTATCTCTGTCCTATCAACACCTATCTCATCTCTCAATCTCTCCCTCTATCTCTGTCCTATCAACACCTATCGCTCTATCTTTCCCTCTATCTCTGTCCCATCAACACCTATCTCATCTCTCTATCTCTCCCTCTATCTCTGTCCTATCAACACCTATCTTATCTCTCTTAAATCTCTCCCTCTATCTCTGTCCCATCAACACCTATCTCATCTCATCTATCTTTCCCTCTATCTCTGTCCCATCAACACCTATCTCTCTATCTCTCCCTCTTATCTCCTTTCTATCAACACCTATCTCATCTCTCTATCTCTCCCTGTATCTCTGTCCTATCAACACCTATCTCATCTCTCTATCTCTCCCTCTATCTCTGTCCCATCAACACCTATCTTATCTCTCTATCTCTCCCTCTATCTCTGTCCCATCAACACCTATCGCTCTATCTCTCCCTCTATCTCTGTCCTATCAACACCTATCTCATCTCTCTATCTCTCCCTCTATCTCTGTCCTATCAACACCTATCTCATCTCTCTATCTCTCCCTCTATCTCTGTCCTATCAACACCTATCTCATCTCTCTATCTCTCCCTCTATCTCTGTCCTATCAACACCTATCTCTCTATCTCTCCCTCTATCTCCTTTCTATCAACACCTATCCCATCTCTCTATCTCTCCCTCTATCTCCTTTCTATCAACACCTATCTCTCTATCTCTCCCTCTTATCTCCTTTCTATCATCACCTATCTCATCTCTCTCAAATCTCTCAACTCTCCACCCCCCACGTATCTCTGTCTCTCTCTCTCGAGTTCACGTTGGCCGACCTCTTCCCGCTTCTCGTGCTCTTCACCGCCACCACCGCCATCGTCACCGCCATCGTCACCGCCATCGTCACCGCCATCGTCACCTCCGTGGGCGCTGGCGATGAGTCCCAGCGTCGAGAGGCCCAGGCCCAGGGCCCCCAGCAGCGAGGGGGCCCCCGGCGCGGGTCCAGTGGGGAGGGGCGCCAGCAGCAGCAGGGAGCGCCAGCAGCCGTCCAGCAGCGGAGAGAGCACGGAGTCGGGGGAGGGGGAGGGGGAGGAGGAGGAGGAGGAGGAGGAGGAGTCGGGGGAGGAGGTGTAGGGAGGAGGAGGAGGAGGGGGGGAGGGAGGAGAGCCAGGGGACGCGGAGACTGTGGAGCCTGAGGAGAGAGACGCGGGGAGAGAGATGGGGAGAGAGACACGGGGAGAGAGACACGGGGAGAGAGATGGGGAGAGAGAGACACGGGGAGAGAGAGACACGGGGAGAGAGAGACACGGGGAGAGAGACACGGGGAGAGAGATGGGGAGAGAGACACGGGGAGAGAGACACGGGGAGAGAGACACGGGGGGGAGAGATACACGGGGGAGAGACACGGGGAGAGAGACACGGGGAGAGAGACACGGGGAGAGAGAGACACGGGGAGAGAGACACGGGGAGAGAGAGACACGGGGAGAGAGACACGGGGAGAGAGAGACACGGGGGGGAGAGATACACGGGGGAGAGACACGGGGAGAGAGATGGGGAGAGAGATGGGGAGAGAGACACGGGGAGAGAGACACGGGGAGAGAGACATGGGGAGAGAGACACGGGGAGAGAGACACGGGGAGAGAGACACGGGGAGAGAGAGACACGGGGGGGAGAGATACACGGGGGAGAGACACGGGGAGAGAGATGGGGAGAGAGATGGGGAGAGAGACACGGGGAGAGACACGGGGAGAGAGACACGGGGAGAGAGACACGGGGAGAGAGAGACACGGGGGGGAGAGATACACGGGGGAGAGACACGGGGAGAGAGATGGGGAGAGAGATGGGGAGAGAGACACGGGGAGAGAGACACGGGGAGAGAGACACGGGGAGAGAGATGGGGAGAGAGACACGGGGAGAGAGATGGGGAGAGAGACACGGGGAGAGAGATGGGGAGAGAGAGACACAGGGAGAGAGACGGGGAGAGAGAGAAAGACATGGGGAGAGAGAGACACGGGGAGAGAGAGAGACAGGGGGAGAAAGAGACACGGGGAGAGAGAGAGAGAGACACGGGGAGAGAGACACGGGGAGGGAGAGACAAGGGGAGAGAGAAGGGGAGAGAGAGCCACGGGGAGAGAGACATGGGGAGAGAGAGACACGGGGAGAGAGAGAGACACGGGGAGAGAGACACGGGGAGAGAGGGGGAGAGAGAGGGGGAGAGAGGGACACGGGCAGAGAGGGAATATGGGGAGAGACAGGGAGAGAGACACAAGTGTTGGTACAAGTGTTGGTTCAATTGAGCAGAACTCTGCTTAATGATTTCGCTGAATCTCGAAACCGCTGTGAGAGTGAATCTCTTTATCGGTGTAACTCTCCCTCTAACTCTCTGTGTGCCTCCCTCTCTCTGTCTGTCTCTCTCTGACTCTGACTCTATCTCATTGTGTGATTCTCTATGTGTGTGTGTCTCTCTCTCTCGGACTCTCTCTCTCTCTCTCAATATCTTTGAGTCTCTCACACACACACACAGGGAGTCTATAATTAACCCAGTCCCGTGTTCAGTGACACAGGCACCCGTGATGATGCAAGAGTGAATTTCTCAGTGCCACGGTGGCTAGAGAGATTTTAACTACCTCGCCTGGTATACAGGAGGTCGTGGGTTCGATCCCGACCCTGAACAGGCCTGCTGCTGCTGCTGCTGCTGTAGAATTTGGAGACTGTGTCTGTCTCTCTCTCTCTCTCTTTATTCAGGTCCTCGGGTTTTTCCCTCCACATTCAGAATCAGCGTGGCCACGTGTTTCAGAGTATTTGGCTTCTGCTACACATTTACGCCCGGCGACAATACAGCGCTTCGTTGGGCTACGCTCATCGTGTGCGGTGTCCAGGTCACTTCTGAAAAAGGGCTCCACAACTCAGCGAGGCCTTACCTAGTAAAAATAAAAATAGATTCGTTTATGGGTCTCAATGTATCCATATGGGGCTATAAGTGACTGTGTGGGTCTCGATATCTCTATGGGTCCCTGTGTGTATCTATGGATCTCTGTATCTCTATGGGTCCCTGTGTGTATCTATGGATCTCTGTATCTATATGTATCTATATGGGTCCCTGTGTGTATCTATGGATCTCTGTATCTATATGTATCTATATGGGTCCCTGTGTGTATCTATGGATCTCTGTATCTCTATGCATCTCTATGAGTCCCTGTGTGTATCTATGGATCACTGTATCTCTATGCATCTCTATGGGTCCCTGTGTGTATCTATGGATCACTGTATCTCTATGCATCTCTATGGGTCCCTGTGTGTATCTATGGATCTCTGTATCTCTATGTATCTCTATGGGTCCCTGTGTGTATCTATGGATCTCTGTATCTCTATGCATCTCTATGAGTCCCTGTGTGTATCTATGGATCTCTGTATCTCTATGCATCTCTATGAGTCCCTGTGTGTATCTATGGATCTCTGTATCTCTATGGGTCCCTGTGTATATCTATGGATCTATGGATCTCTATGCATCTCTATGGGTCCCTGTGTGTATCTATGGATCTCTGTATCTCTATGTATCTCTATGGGTCCCTGTGTGTATCTATGGATCTCTGTATCTCTATGCATCTCTATGAGTCCCTGTGTGTATCTATGGATCTCTGTATCTCTATGTATCTCTATGGGTCCCTATGTGTATCTATGGATCTCTGTATCTCTATGTATCTCTATGAGTCCCTGTGTGTATCTATGGATCTCTGTATCTCTATGCATCTCTATGGGTCATCTTCTTTGGTTCTTTCGGTAAAGTCACGTAGAATGAGAATAAAATAATAAATTGATAAAATAAAATAACACAATAATATTCTCACAGTGAGAATATTATTGTGTTATTATTCTCACATATTCTCACAGTGAGAATATTATTGTGTTATTTTATTTTATCAATTTATTATTTTATTCTCATTCTACGTGACTTTACCGAAAGAACCAAAGAAGATGAATCATTGCAGTCACGAAAGCTTTAAATCGAAATCTCTATGGGTCCTTGTGTGTATCTATGGATCTCTGTATCTCTATGGGTCCCTGTGTGTATCTATCGATCTCTGCATCTCTATGGGTACCTGTGTGTATCTGTCCATAACACAGGTTTTCTTGTGGGGTTAGAGCCCATAACTATAAATGTTCTAGATTTGAAGCTTTCGTGACTGCAAGGATCCGTACTCTTTGGTTCTATTGTGACTTTACCGGTTCACACCCGAGACGGCTTTTCTTAGAGCCTTCTGGTTCAACACCAGTGGAGAGACTAAAGGGCTCTAAGAAAAGCCGTCTCGTGTGTGGACCAATCAAATTCAAGGACAGTGCCAATATTATTATCAGAGTTGTCTCTTTTTGTTTGCAGTTTGACTGCTTGTGTTGTGGTTATTGCAAACATGACGCCTTGAATAAAGGTGTCAGTTTTTGTGTGCCAGTTAAAAGGGTAAAAACCTCTTACTATATCTTGTTACTGGCAAAGGAGGTCTCATAATGTAAATCCTCCTCCTGTTTCCAACCTCAAACAGGGCGGTGAGATGCGATGCCGGCATCTCATCTCCCTCCCCTCTCCTCCCTCCCCCCTGCTCATCTCCCCCTCCACCACCACCACCCCCCCACGACTTTTGTTTGGTTGTGTTACGCTCAGAGGAAACGAGAAGATGCTCGGTGTAGTCGGCACTTGCCTGCGGCCGCTGGAGGGGGGCTCCACCGCTCCCTCTGCTGCTGCTGCTGCGGTGGAGCTCCCGGGGCGATGTGGTGGAGCTCGCCCCCCGCCACGGGCACGACCCCCATGGCAAGCCGGCGCAGCTGACGCGGGGTCAGCGGCTCCCAAGTGGGGCACAGGGGCCACCACCGTGGCCTGGGGCCTCCGCGCAGGCGACCCAGACCCTGGTGGCCCTGGTGGCCCGGACCCTGGTGGCCCTGGCCTTGACCCTGGCCCTGGCCCTGGCCCTGACCCTGGCCAGCCACGGTGTGACCCTGACCCTGGTGGCCTTGGCCCTGGCCCTGGCCCTGGCCAGCCACGTTGTGACCCTGACCCTGGTGGCCCTGACCCTGGCCGAGATTGTGGCTCTCGCCGTGAGCTGCACCGGGTCCACGCATTGTGTCTCTGTGTGTGTGTCTCTCTGTGTGTGTCTCTCTGTGTGTGTCTCTGTCTCTGTGTGTCTCTCTGTGTCTCTCTGTGTGTGTGTCTCTTATGTCTCTCTCTGTGTGTCTCTCTGTGTGTCTCTGTGTGTCTCTCTGTGTGTCTCTGTGTCTCTCTGTGTCTCTCTCTGTGTCTCTCTCTGTCTTTCTGTGTCTCTCTCTCCCTCTCTCTGTTTCTCTGTGTGTGTGTCTCTTATGTCTCTGTGTGTCTCTTATGTCTCTGTGTGTCTCTCTGTGTGTGTCTCTCTCTGTCTCTCTCTGTGTCTCTCTCTGTGTCTGTCTGTGTGTCTCTCTCTCTGTGTCTCTCTGTGTCTCTCTGTGTGTCTCTGTGTGTCTCTGTGTGTCTCTGTGTGTCTCTCTCTGTGTCTCTCTCTGTCTCTCTGTGTCTCTGTGTGTCACTGTCTCTCTGTGTCTCTCTCTGTGTCTCTCTCTGTCTCTGTGTGTCTCTCTCTGTCTCTCTCTCTGTGTCTCTCTGTCTCTCTCTGTGTCTCTCTCTGTCTCGCAGTCTCTCCCTTCCCTCTGTCTCTCCCTTCTCCCCTCCCCTGAGTCTCTCTCCCTCTCAACACCAGCCCCGAGTCTGTACTCTGGCCCTGACCCCCACGCCACCTACCCAGCGCCTCCGCCCCAGTCTCTACTCGAACCCTACCACCGAAACCTCCGTCCAAGCCAACCTCTCACCCCGATCTGGGACCCCACTGCACCACGACTATCCGGGTCTCAGTCTGCGCCTCCCTCTCCCCCCTGCCCAATAGCCCTCAAGAGTGGCAGGCTCAGTGGCTGTCAACTACAGCCACCACTACAGCCTACACACTACAGTCTACAGCCTACACACTACAGACTACAGCCTACACACTACAGCCTACACACTACAGCCACCACACTACAGCCACCACACTACAGCCACCACACTACAGCCTACAGCCTACACACTACAGCCACCATACTACAGCCACCACTACAGCCTACAGCCACCACTACACACTACAGCCTACACACTACAGTCTACAGCCTACACACTACAGCCACCACACTACAGCCTACACACTACAGCCTACAGACACCACTACAGCCACCACACTACAGCCTACACACTACAGCCACCACTACAGCCTACACACTACAGCCAGACACCACTACAGCCTGCACACTACAGCCTACACACTACAGCCACAGACACCACTACAGCCTACAGCCTACACACTACAGCTACCACACTACAGCCTATACACAACAGCCTACAGCCACCACTACAGCCTACACACAACAGCCTACAGCCACCACTACAGCTTACACACTACAGCCTACAGCCACCACTACAGCCTACACACAACAGCCTACAGCCACCACTACAGCCTACACACTACAGCCTACAGCCAACACACTACAGCCTACAGCCACAGACACCACTACAGCCACCACTACAGCCTACAGCCACAACACTACAGCCTACAGCCACCACACTACAGCCTACAGCCACCACTACAGCCTACAGCCACCACTACAGCCAACACACTACAGCCTACAGCCAGACACCACTACAGCCTACAGCCACCACACGACAGCCTACAGTTACCACTACAGCCACAGACACCACTACAACCACAACCTACAGCCACCACTGCTACAACCACCACCACAGTCACCACCACAGTCACCACCGCAGTCACCACCACAGTCACTACCACCACCACCACAGTCACCACCACCACAGTCACCACCACCAGTCACCACCACAGTCACCACCACCACCACAGTCACCACCACCACAGTCACCACCACAGTCACCACCACCACCACAGCCACCACCACCACCACAGTCACCACCACTGCTACAACCACCACCACAGTCACCACCACCACCACAGTCACCACCACAGTCACCACCACAGTCACCACCACCACCACAGTCACCACCACCACAGTCACCACCACCACCACAGTCACCACCACAGTCACCACCACAGTCACCACCACCACCACAGTCACCACCACCACCACAGTCACCACCACCACCACAGTCACCACCACAGTCACCACCACCACCACAGTCACCACCACCACAGTCACCACCACCACCACCACAGTCACCACCACAGTCACCACCACCACCACAGTCACCACCACAGTCACCACCACCACCACAGTCACCACCACAGTCACCACTACCACCACAGTCACCACCACAGCCACCACCACCACAGTCACCACCACCACTACCACCACAGTCACCACCACCACAGTCACCAGCAGCTGCCCCAAGAAGCGGCTGCTTCTGTTCCACCACAGCCACTGTGGTGGGGGAGTGGGGAGGAGGGGGAGAGAAGGAAGGGGAGGGGGGAAAAGGGGGAGGGGGGGGAAAAGGGGGAGGGGGAAAAAGGGGGAGGGGGGAGTGGGGAGGAGGGGGAGAGAAGGAAGGGGAGGGGGGAAAAGAGGAGGGGGGGGGGAAAAGGGGGAGGGGGAAAAAGGGGGAGGGGGGAGTGGGGAGGAGGGGGAGAGAAGGAAGGGGAGGGGGGAAAAGAGGAGGGGGGAAAAGGGAGGGGGGTAGGGGGTGGAGGAAGGGGTAGGAGGAGGGGTAGTAGGGGGAGTGGGGGGGAGGGGGGAAAAGGGGGAGGGGGGAAAGAGGGGGGAGGGGTGAAGGGGTAGGAGGGGTAGGAGGGGGAGAGGGGGTGAGGAGGGAGGGAGGAAAGGGGGAGGGGGGAAAGAGGGGGGAGGGGGGAAAGGGGGAGGGGTGAAGGGGGGAAAGGGGGAGGGGTGAAGGGGTAGGAGGGGGGGAGGGGGTGAGGAGGGAGGGAGGGGGTGGATGAGGAGGGGGGAAGGGGGGGGGGCCGGAAGTTCGTTACCCGATAAACCGGAAACAATCGTTCGATATACTTGGACCTTTCGGTAAAGTCACCACCACCACCACCACGTAAGAAGGGAAACAATTAAATAGTAATAACAATATAAAACAATACAATTCTCAGAATTTTATTATTTTATTGTTTCCCTTCTTCCAACGTGGTGGCGACTTTAACCGAAAGAACCAAGAATATTATTCCCTGCACAGTCACGAAAGCTTTTAAATCAAAATGTAATCGTTTGATACGTTTATATAATAATAATAAAAAAAATTACACGACGCGATTTACAAAAAAAGTCAACGTTTCGGCCCACGACCCTTGCCAATAGCGCGTGATATTATTCATCGTAATAATAATTATTAATATTTGATGACGTTGGCGTCCATGGCCACGCCTACCTGGTGCAAACAAAGCTTCCCCAACCCCGCCTCGTGCCAAAGGGAAACAATTTGTCCCCGGAACCAAATGCCTCGCGCCTGCGCCTTCTGCGTTCCGGCCTGGGAACGATTTAGACCTTAGGAGCAGCAGCAGCAGGAAAGGATGAATCCGAAGAGCCTTGAGGCTCTTTGCTCACAGATGGCCCAGTAGGAGGCGCACCGGTGGGATCAGAACGTGACAACAACGACAACAGTACAAAAAATTACGATTGCAGTGCAAGGTATAAGAACGTTAAATAAATCAAAACTACACGATTTGTTTTATTTTACCACGTGCGATGCCCCCACTGAGCCGCTTTATACAAAGAGAGACCCACAGGGATACATAGATACCCTTAGTTACACATAGATACACACAGATACTCATAGAGATACATAGACACCCTTAGTTACACATAGATACATACAGAGACTCATAGAGATACATAGAGACCCTTAGTTACACATAGATACATACAGAGACTCATAGAGATACATAGATACACATAGAGACTCATATATACATACAGAGACTCATAGAGATACACAGAGACCCATAGAGATACATAGACACCCTTAGTTACACATAGATACACACAGAGACTCATAGAGATACATAGACACCCTTAATTACACATAAATACATACAGAGACTCATAGAGATACATAAAGACCCTTAGAGATACATAGATACACACAGAGACTCAGAGATACATAGAGACCCTTAGAGATACATAGATACAGAGACTCATAGATACATACAGAGACTCATAGAGATACATAAAGACCCTTAGAGATACATAGATACACACAGAGACTCATAGAGATACATAGAGACCCTTAGAGATACATAGATACACACAGAGACCCATAGATACACACAGAGACCCTTAGAGATACATAGATACACACAGAGACTCATAGATACACACAGAGACCCTTAGAGATACATAGATACACACAGAGACTCATAGAGATACATAGAGACCCTTAGTTGTACATAGATACACAGAGAGACCCACAGAGATACATAGATACCCTTAGAGATACATAGATACACACAGAGACTCATAGATACACACAGAGAGACATAGAGATACATAGAGACCCCTAGTTACACATAGATACATAGCGAGACTCATAGAGATACATAGAGACCGTTAGAGATACATAGATACACACAGAGACTCATAGAGATACATAGAGACCCTTAGTTACACTTAGATACATACACAGACTCATAGAGATAGATAGAGACCCTTAGAGATACATAGATACACACAGAGACTCATAGATACACACAGAGACCTTTAGAGATACATAGATACACACAGAGACTCATAGAGATACATAGAGACCCTTAGAGATATATAGATACACACAGAGACTCATATATACACACAGAGACTCATAGAGATACATAGAGACGCTTAGAGATACATAGAGACCCTTAGAGATATACAGAGACCCATAGAGATTCATAGAGATACATAGAGACCCTTAGTTGTACATAGATACACAGAGACCCATAGAGATACATAGACACCCTTAGTTACACATAGATACATACAGAGACTCATAGAGATACATAGAGACCCTTAGAGATACATAGATACACAGAGACTAATAGATACACACAGAGACTCATAGAGATACATAGAGACCCTTAGAGATATACAGAGACCCATAGAAATACAGAGACCCATAGAGATACATAGAGACCCTTAGAGATACATAGATACACACAGAGACTCATAGATACACACAGAGACTCATAGAGATACATAGATACACACAGAGACTCATAGAGATACATAGAGACCCTTAGAGATATACAGAGACCCATAGAGATAGAGACTCATAGAGATACATAGAGACCCTTAGTTGTACATAGATACACAGAGACCCATAGAGATACATAGACACCCTAAGTACACATAGATACCCATAGAGACTCATAGAAATACATAGAGACCCTTAGAGATACATAGATACACACAGAGACTCATAGACACACACAGAGACTCATAGAGATACATAGAGACGCTTAGAAATATACAGAGACCCATAGAGATACAGAGACCCATAGAGATACATAGAGACCCTTAGAGATATACAGAGACCCATAGAGATACACAGATACAATAGAGAAACACACAGACTCATAGAGACACAAAGAGACACATAGAGATACACACAAACTCATAGAGATACACAGAGACCCAATGAGATACACACAGACTCATAGAGATACATAGAGACCCTTAGAGATACATAGAGACCCTTAGAGATATACAGAGATCCATAGAGATAGAGACTCATAGAGATACATAGAGACCCTTAGTTGTACATAGATACACAGAGACCCATAGAGATACATAGACACCCTTAGGTACACATAGATACCCATAGAGACTCATAGAAATACATAGAGACCCTTAGAGATACATAGATACACACAGAGACTCATAGACACACACAGAGACTCATAGAGATACATAGAGACCCTTAGAAATATACAGAGACCCAAAGAGATACAGAGACCCATAGAGATACATAGAGACCCTTAGAGATATACAGAGACCCATAGAGATACACAGATACAATAGAGAAACACACAGACTCATAGAGACACAAAGAGACCCATAGAGATACACACAAACTCATAGAGATACACAGAGACCCAATGAGATACACACAGACTCATAGAGATACACAGAGACCCATAGAGATACACAGAGACCCTTAGTTACACATAGACACACACAGAGACTCATAGAGATACATAGAGACCCTTAGAGATACATAGATACACACAGAGACTCATAGAGATACATAGAGACCCTTAGTTACACTTAGATACATACACAGACTCATAGAGATACATAGAGACCCTTAGAGATACATAGATACACACAGAGACTCATAGATACACACAGAGACCTTTAGAGATACATAGATACACACAGAGACTCATAGATACACACAGAGACTCATAGAGATACATAGAGACGCTTAGAGATACATAGAGACCCTTAGAGATATACAGAGACCCATAGAGACTCATAGAGATACATAGAGACCTTTAGTTGTACATAGATACACAGAGACCCATAGAGATACATAGACACCCTTAGTTACACATAGATACATACAGAGACTCATAGAGATACATAGAGACCCTTAGAGATACATAGATACACACAGAGACTCATAGATACACACTGAGACTCATAGAGATACATAGAGACCCTTAGAAATATACAGAGACCCATAGAAATACAGAGACCCATAGAGATACATAGAGACCCTTAGAGATACATAGGTACACACAGAGACTCATAGATACACACAGAGACTCATAGAGATACATAGAGACCCTTAGAGATACATAGAGACCCTTAGAGATATACAGAGACCCATAGAGATAGAGACTCATAGAGATACATAGAGACCCTTAGTTGTGCATAGATACACAGAGACCCATAGAGATACATAGACACCCTTAGGTACACATAGATACCCATAGAGACCCATAGAAATACATAGAGACCCTTAGAGATACATAGATACACACAGAGACTCATAGACACACACAGAGACTCATAGAGATACATAGAGACCCTTAGAAATATACAGAGACCCATAGAGATACAGAGACCCATAGAGATACATAGAGACCCTTAGAGATATACAGAGACCCATAGAGATACACAGATATAATAGAGAAACACACAGACTCATAGAGACACAAAGAGACCCATAGAGATACACACAAACTCATAGAGATACACAGAGACCCAATGAGATACACACAGACTCATAGAGATACACAGAGACCCATAGAGATACACAGAGACCCTTAGTTACACATAGACACACACAGAGACTCATAAAGATACATAGAGACCCTTAGAGATACATAGATACCATTAGAGATACACATACACAGAGACTCAAAGGGATACATAGAGACCCTTAGAGATACATAGAGACTCATAGATACACATAGACATACACAGAGACCCATAGAGATACATAGAGACCATTAGAGATAGAGACACAGAGATACACAGAGACCCATAGATACACAGACATACACAGATACCCATAGAGATAAATAGAGACCCTTAGAGATACATAGAGACTCAGAGATACACATAGACATACACAGAGACCCATAGAGATAGATAGAGACCATTAGAGATAGAGACACAGAGATACACAGAGACCCATAGATACACACAGAGACCCACAGAGATACACAGAGACCCGTAGATACTTGTCAAAGATCCCGTTCTTTCCTCGTACAGGTTTTTTTGTGTTAGATCGCGTAAGTGTAAAATGTTTCGTTGTTAAACCCACCACCACCATCACAACCCGACAGAGCCAATCGGTGAGGTTTATCGACGTTAACAGAGCGCGCCGATTCGTTACTAGTACAGCACCCAACCGATTGTGTGTTGGCGAGTGAAACTGCCCCAACATTTACAATCTGAGTACTTCTTTGGTTCTTTCGGTAAAGTCACGTAGAATGAGAATAAAATAATATATTGATAAAATAAAATAACACAATAATATTCTCACGACGTTTCGGCCACAACACAAGCGGCCTTCATCAGGTGAAGGGACGAGACTGTCTGGTAGGACAGCGCTGGAGTGAAAAAAGCCACGTTCAGATCACGACCTTTAAACTGTATCAGAAGAAACAAAGCGCCTTGACAAAGGAATTAGCATATAATTCAGCATTGAATTGGCCGAATGATTAGCTTGTGACTGGTCACAGAAATGGCTATGTTAAAGTTAAAGCATACACATCCGCAGAGGCACCCCTTGACAAAGGAATTTAGCATTGAAATAGCTAAGTTAAAGCATACACATCCGCAGAGGCACCCCTTGACAAAGGAATTAGCATAGAATTTAGAATTGAAATAGCTGAGTGATTAGCTTGTAACTGGTCACAGAAATAGCTATGTTAAAGTCAGAGCATACACATTCACCGAGGCACCTAGTACAAATCAAACAGGAGAATTTAGCATTGAAATAACTAGGCGAATTTAGCATTGAAATAACTGAGTGATTAGCTAGTGACTGGTCACAGAAATGGCTATGTTGAAGTCAAGGTCTACACATCTGAGCTATTCACAGTAACTGGGTATACAATACAATGTATAATGAATACTACATAGTGAACCAATAAAAAACTAAAATATAAATTACCTTAATGTTATCAATAAACTCTATATTCTCCAATCAGCTAAGCTACCAACAATAAGTCGTTATATATCAATCACAATGCTATATGGCGAAAAAATGGGTGGATTCTTACCCTCAACTTTAGCAACACGGATAGCTACGGGCCCCGTTCAGACGGACGAGTTCATCCAAGGTCGGAACAGAGGAGGGGGGAGAGAGACAGCTGCGAGGCGCTATTATACTCCATGTTGTAAACCATACCATTAACCGTGGTGTGAGAGGTATTAAGAGTCAATGCTGGTGAAAGAGCTGCGGTCTGAAGGTCATCGTAAAATACAATTAATTAAGAACGGAAATGGTTTAAAACATCTTTCCAATGGTTACTAAGCCAGAATCCATCTTCTCGGTTGAAATTGTCTCTGTGCTTGTATATGTGAATGGCCTCATGAACGAATCTCTCATGGTAGCCGGTTGGTTTGCAAAGAACCTCCGTCTTGGAGAAGTCAATGTCATGTGAGCCCACTGAATTATAATTATAACAGTGATCTGCCACATGTCGATACCAGGTGAGTATAATTTAGTACCGCAGAGGTGGTTTTTCCAGTGAAAGGTCGCAGTATATCAGCAAGAAAACGTGCCAGTTTATTGGTGGGGGAGTTGATAGTAGAGACGATGGGACGAAGGGGTGTATCTGCTTTGTGTATCTTTGGAAGGCCATATAATCTTGGTGGTCTGGCAGCAGAGGGTTTCAACGAGAACTGTTCGATCTCATCAATTAATGCTGTTGAATCAGAGATGATTTTGTTCGTTTTGGTGACCAGGCTGTTGGTGGGATCTCTTTTTATTTTTGTATAGCTGCCATCGTTGAGTAGTTCTTGAATTTTGTTGTTATATTCTGTTTTGTCCATGATGACAGTGGCATTGCCTTTGTCGGCTGAGAGGACGACAATATCATCCCTCTTTTTTAATTGCAATAATTCAAAACGTTCGTCTTTGCTGATGTTGCTGGGTGGCAACTTAGCGTTTTTTAGGGTTGCAGCGATTTCAGATCTTGCTATGTCTGCAGAGATGTGACTCAAGCCCTTGAGTGCAACGTCGACATGGGCAATGATATCATTAACCGGTAAGTGTCTCGGTGTGACAGCAAAGTTTAGACCTTTAGCTAAAACGGATTTCAGACCATCAGAAATGGAACTGAATTGATAAAATAACACAATCAAATTCTCACGACGTTTCGGCCACAACACAAGCGGCCTTCTTCAGGTGAAAGGAACAGACCTGTCGGGACGACAGAGCTTCAATGATGATTGCTTGTGAAGCTCTGTCGTCCCGACAGGTATGTTCCTTTCACCTGAAGAAGGCCGCTTGTGTTGTGGCTGGAACGTCGTGAGATATTTTATTGTGTTATTTTATTATTTTATTAATTTATTATTTTATTCTCATTCTACGTGGGTGGCGGCGACTTTACCGAAAGAACCGAAGAAGATGCTTCGCCCGAGACTTGGACTAACACACGGCCAACGCGGAGGGTGGGGGCGTGACGTCATACAGGCACGCTGCGTGACGTTGCCGCATGCGGGTGACATCACAGATGTGACATCACGGATGTGACGTCACCGCTCACGTGGCGTGCAATGCATATGCGTTATTGGGCCCCTCCTCCACCCCCACAAAAAAAATAAAAAATAAAGTTTATTTTTATACTTTTTTTTGCATTGTGTACGGTCTGGAAAAGAGGCTACCCACGTGCCAAATTTCAAGTTTTATTATTTGCATGTCGGGAATTATGGGGCCGTCCATGAATGACGTCACGCGATTTTGGACGATTTTTGACCCCCACTCCCCATCGTTACGTGACGTCACAAAAAGTCAGACACACACCCCCCTCAAATATGACGTCACAAAGCTCTGCTCCCCCTCCCCAAAAAAATAATAATAAAACACGCTTCAAATCGCTTTAAACTTTTGTCATTGTAGTTGCGTATTTAGTGTGGCGCCGCACTCTGATGTTGCAGGTAGAAAACATTTATTTTAAAAAGTCTATTTAATTCAGTAGAACGTGTTGTCCGTATTTATTTATTTATAAAGTTGCGTTATTTTGATGTGACGTCACATTTGTCAAACTCCCCCCCAGGTGCGTGACGTCATTTTATTTATTTATTTCTGAGACATACACAGAGGAAGGTTTTTTTTATTTATATCGATAAGATAATCATTTTTTTTGGATGCCGGAACCTAAAAACATCTGTTCCGGAACTTAAAATGACCGCCCGTGAGGAGATTGTTTCCCCGCGCGAGCCCGGACACATTACCGCCGCGGCACCCGTCCGGTTGCGCGTCGGGAAATTGTCTCCGGTTTAATTTTAAACTTTAGAAAACCAAAAAATATAAATATTCTTCATTTTTTTGCTTCGCTTTAAAATATATACTTTTATGTCACAATTCTTCTTTATTTTCCGGCAAATATTTGTGCGATAGTATTTATTTATTTATTCCGCTGAGTGTGCGTGATGGCATCAAAATTTCGCCTCCCTGCCATAGTAACGTGGAGTTGCCAGTGTTTGGATGTACGTGGTACACCCTCCCCCCTGTCATAGTAACGTGGAGTTGTCAGTGTTTGGATGTACTTGGTACACCCCTCCCTGTCATAGTAACGTGGAGTTGTCAGTATGTACGTGGTACACCCCCTGTCATAGTAACGTGGAGTTGCCAGTGTTTGTTGATGTACTTGGTACACCCCTCCCTGTCATAGTAACGTGGAGTTGCCAGTGTTTGTGGATGTACTTGGTACACCCCCTGTCATAGTAACGTGGAGTTGCCAGTGTTTGTGGATGTACTTGGTACACCCCCTGCCATAGTAACGTGGAGTTGACAGTGTTTGTGGATGTACTTGGTACACCCCCTGTCATAGTAACGTGGAGTTGCCAGTGTTTGTGGATGTACTTGGTATACCCCTCCCTGTCATAGTAACGTGGAGTTGCCAGTGTTTGTGGATGTACTTGGTACACCTGTCATAGTAACGTGGAGTTGCCAGTGTTTGTGGATGTACTTGGTATACCCCTCCCTGTCATAGTAACGTGGAGTTGCCAGTGTTTGTGGATGTACTTGCTACACCCCCTGTCATAGTAACGTGGAGTTGCCAGTGTTTGTGGATGTACTTGGTATACCCCTCCCTGTCATAGTAACGTGGAGTTGCCAGTGTTTGTGGATGTACTTGGTACACCTCCTGTCATAGTAACGTGGAGCTGCCAGTGTTTGTGGATGTACTTGGTACACCCCCTGTCATAGTAACGTGGAGTTGCCAGTATTTGGATGTACTTGGTACACCCCCTGTCATAGTAACGTGGAGTTGCCAGTGTTTGTGGATGTACTTGGTACACCCCCTGTCATAGTAACGTGGAGTTGCCAGTGTTTGTGGATGTACGTGGCTCCCCCCTGTCATAGTAACGTGGAGTTTGCCAGTGTCTGTGGATGTACTCGGCTCCCTTCTGCCATAGTAACGTGGAGTTGTTTTTTTCAGACAAGCGACCTGGGCCATCACAGCGCAGCTCAAACAAGTGGCTGACGTCATCATCACGTGGACAATTACAGCAGCAGTCAAATCCATAGAGACCCATAGAGATATACATAGAGACCCATAGAGATATACATAGAGACCCATAGAGATATACATAGAGACCCATAGAGATGTACATAGAGACCCATAGAGATATACATAGAGACCCATAGAGATATACATAGAGACCCATAGAGATATACATAGAGACCCATAGAGATACATAGTGACCCATAGAGACCCATAGAGATATACATAGAGACACTTAGAGATAAAGACCCATATATAGAGACCCATAGAGATACATAGATACACATAGAGACCCATAGAGATACATTGAGACCCATAGAGATACATAGAGACCCATAGATACACAGATTTATAGAGATGCATAGAGACCCATAGACATGCATAGAGACCTATAGAGATACATTGAGACCCATAGAGATACATTAAGACCCATAGAGATACATAGAGACCCACAGAGACCCATAGAGATACATAGATACACATAGAGACAGATTTATATAGATACATAGAGACCCATAGAGATACATAGAGACCCATAGAGATACATAGAGATACATAGAGACCCATAGAGATACATAGAGACCCATAGAGATACATAGAGACCTATGGAGATACATAGAGACCCATATAGATACATAGAGATACATAGAGACCCATAGAGATACACATAGAGACACAGAGATACATAGAGATACATAGAGACCCATAGAGACACATAGAGACCCACCGAGACACACAAGTTACCCATACTCATAGGAGACCCACAAAGACCCAGAGAGAGACGCAGGCTCCAAATCCACAGCAGCAGCGGCAGCAGGCGTGATCAGGGTCGAGGATCAAACCCACGACCTGCTGCGTACCAGGCGAGGGAGTTAACATCTCCCACGCCACCCTGCTGCCACGAGGTGGGGGTGTGACTGCTCCGTTTCGGGCTGAGCGGACCTTGAGGCGCGCAGCACCGCCATGCCCGTGTGCCTGTGTGTTCTCAGCGGGCTGCCCGCTAGCGGCAAAAGCAGCCTGGCACGGGCACTGAGAGACCAGCTCCTGGGGCGGAGTCAGTCTGATACTCGGTCTGGTACTCGGTCTGATACTCGGTCTGATACTCAGTCTGATACTCGGACTGATACTCGGTCTGATACTCGGTCTGATTCTCGGTCTGATACTCGGTCTGATACTCAGTTTGATTCTCAGACTGATACTCGGTCTGATACTCGGTCTGATACTCGGACTGATACTCGGTCTGATACTCGGTCTGATACTCAGTTTGATACTCGGTCTGATACTCGGTCTGATTCTCGGTCTGATTCTCGGTCTGATACTCGGTCTGATACTCGGTCTGATACTCGGTCTGATTCTCGGTCTGGTAGTCGGTCTGATACTCGGTCTGATACTCGGTCTGATACTCGGTCTGATACTCGGTCTGATTCTCAGACTGATACTCGGTCTGATACTCGGTCTGATTCTCGGTCTGATACTCAGTCTGATTCTCAGACTGATACTCGGTCTGATACTCGGTCTGATACTCGGTCTGATACTCGGTCTGATACTCGGACTGATACTCGGTCTGATTCTCAGTCTGATTCTCGGTCTGATACTCAGTTTGATTCTCAGACTGATACTCGGTCTGATTCTCGGTCTGATTCTCAGTCTGATACTCAGTTTGATTCTCAGTCTGATACTCGGTCTGATTCTCGGTCTGATTCTCGGTCTGATTCTCAGTCTGATTCTCAGTCTGATACTCGGTCGCAGTCCCGTACTGAGTACGATTCCCCAACTCAGCTCCCAGGTCAGACGGAGACTCGGGCTCAGGCCCAGACTCGGTCTGACGCTCCCTCTCAGACCCGGTCCCTGATTCAGCCTCCGCCTGGGACTCAATCTGAGGCCCCATCGCCGGCTCGGACCCCGTTCCTGTATCGGCCCGAGGCTCGATGTCGGTCCCCAGTGCAGTCGGAGACTCGGGCTGAGTCGCAGCCCCGGCGGGAGGCCGGGCCTCGCGCGCTGCGGGTGCTCCTCCTGGAGTACGATGCCCTGATGCCGCTCGGAATCTTTGGGGCCGAGCGGACTCCGAGGGACCCCTCGGAGCCTCCGGATCCCGGGGGGCCGGACCCTTGGGAGGCGTCAGCCGCCGGTCGCCGGGACGTTGAGCCGAGGGGCCGGGAGATTGGGAAGGGAGGCCGGGAGATTGTCAGTAGGAGGGGTGACGTTGAGAAGGGAGGCCGGGAGATTGACAGCAGGAAGGAGGACGTTGAGGCTAGAAGCCAGGAGATTGTCAGTAGGAGGGGTGACGTTGAGAAGAGAGGCCAGGAGATTGAGAAGGGAGGCCGGGAGATTGTCAGTAGGAAGGGGGACGTTGAGGCTAGAAGCCAGGCGATTGAGAATGGAGGCCGGGAGATTGTCAGTAGGAAGGAGGACGTTGAGGCTAGAAGCCAGGAGATTGAGAATGGAGGCCGGGAGATTGTCAGTAGGAAGGGGGACGTTGAGGCTAGAAGCCAGGAGATTGAGAATGGAGGCCGGGAGATTGTCAGTAGGAAGGGGGAGGTTGAGGTCAGAAGCCAGGAGATTGACAGTAGGAAGGGGGACGTTGAATGGAGAAGCCAGGAGATTGAGAAGAGAAACCAGGAGATTGTCAGTAGGAAGGGGGACGTTGAGGCTAGAAGCCAGGAGATTGACAGCAGGAAGGGCGACGTTGAGGCTAGAAGCCAGGAGATTGAGAAGGGAGGCCGGGAGATTGTCAGTAGGAAGGGGGACGTTGAGAAGGGAGGCCAGGAGATTGAGAAGAGAAGCCAGGAGATTGACAGCAGGAAGGGGGACGTTGAGGCTAGAAGCCAGGAGATTGACATTAGGAAGGGCGACGTTGAATGGAGAAGCCAGGAGATTGAGAAGAGAAGCCGGGAGATTGTCAGTAGGAGGGGGGACGTTGAGAAGGGAGGCCAGGAGATTGAGAAGAGAAGCCAGGAGATTGACAGCAGGAAGGGCGACGTTGAGGCTAGAAGCCAGGAGATTGAGAAGGGAGGCCGGGAGATTGTCAGTAGGAAGGGGGACGTTGAGGTCAGAAGCCAGGAGATTGAGAATGGAGGCCAGGAGATTGACAGTAGGAAGGGTGACGTTGAGAACAGGAGCCAGGAGATTGTCAGTAGGAAGGGCGACGTTGAGAACAGGAGCCAGGAGATTGAGAATGGAGGCCAGGAGACTGACAACAGAGCTCAGTACCCCGGCAATATCACGGAGGAGGTCAAGGACGGCCGCGCGGACACCGTGAGCGGACACGGGGAGATGGACGGGGGCGTTGAGCGGAGGCCCCAGGACGTGGTGAACGTCCCAGGTGGCTTCCAGAGTGACCGCGGGGACGCCGAAGGGACGGGAGTCCGGGACTTCGACCGGAGCGGCGGCGACGTGAGGGGCTCGGAGGACGGAGAGCGGCGCTGGAAGACTCTCAGGCGGACGGTGCTGGCGTGCCTGCGGCTGTGGCTGGCGCGGCCCCACGTGAGTCGGGTTCGTGACGTGGTTTGGAGTCTGCGCGTCTCTCTCTCTCTCTCTCTCGCCACCATCATCATCACCATCATCATCGCGGTGGCTAGGAGATGTTGACTCGCTCGCCCGGTACGCAGGAGGTCACGGGTTCGATCCCCGACCCTGACCATGCCTGCTGCTGCTGCTGCTGTAGATTTGGAGTCTACGTCTCTGTCTCTCATCATCATCATCATCGCGGTGGCTAGGAGATGTTGACTCGCTCGCCCGGTACGCAGGAGGTCACGGGTTCAATCCGACCATGACCATGCCTGCTGCTGCTGCTTTAGATTTGGAGTCTGCGTCTCTCATCACCACCACCACAGTGGCTAGATGTTAACTACCTCGGCGGGTATGCAGGAGGTCGTGGGTTCGATCCCGACCATGACCATGCCTGCTGCTACTGCTGTAGATTTGGAGTCTACGTCTCTGTCTCTCATCATCATCATCACGGTGGCTAGGAGATGTTGACTCGCTCGCCCGGTACGCAGGAGGTCGTGGGTTCGATCCCCGACCCTGACCATGCCTGCTGCTGCTGTATATTTGGAGTTTGCCGTCTCTCACCATCATCATCATCACCACAGTGGCTAGATGTTAACTAACTCGCCTGGTCGTGGGTTCAATCGCCAACCCTGACCATGCCTGCTGCTGCTGCTGCTGTTTATTTGGAGTCTGCGTCTCTCTCTCTCTCTCTCCCCGTGGTTGCGTGGATTTTTCCCTGGGTCCTCGGATTTCTCCACCTTCACGATTAGAACCAAGATCGCGCGGATTTAAAGTGCGTCGCTGCTGCTGCTACAAATGCCCACGTGATGATGATGATGATATCAGCCACTTCGTTGAGCTGATGGCCAATTAGCTTCTGAAAAAAATAGCTAACTAGCTCAGTGAGGCCTTACCGAGTAAAACTATAATAAAAAAAATCATTTTTAATAATGGTTGGGTGGGTGTCAGGTTCACGATGGCCATGCCAGAGGCACTGTGAAGCCAGCAGTTCTAAAGCCCTGGGTTCGATCCCCCTCTGGGTGTTTGTGTCTCTCAGCTGTAACAGTGTTTTATTTTATTTGACCAGGAATGTGTGAGTGTGTGAGTGAGTGTGAGTGGGTGTGTGTGTGTATATCTGTGTGAGTGTGTGTATGTTGTGGGGAGCGGTGGTGTAGCGGTTAGCGCTACGCTGCGCTATGAACCTGGCGACCCGGGTTCGATTCCTGCTCACGGCCAACACCACCAGTGACGATTATCTGAACCGGTCCCGGGCCTCCCCTAGGTCGACTCAGCCTCAAATGAGTACCTGGTGCGGTGTGTAGTAAACATCGCCACTAGGGAGACAAAGGCGGTCGGGCGTGGTGCTGGCCACCCACCCCCTCGTGTACCGTTACCGGCCTTCATAGGTTCTGCTCGCTAACAGCACTTGCCCCCTACAGTCTGTTAAGGCTATACGGGGGATCTTTGTATGTATGTATGTATGTTGAACTTCTTTCTGCACCAATACATGGCCAACCTTGCTAATCTTGAGGTGCCGTAAGGCCCCACTTGAGCCATGCAGCTCGCCTTCAGAGGAGACCTGGGCATCGAGAATGAGAGCCCAACGAAGTGTGAAATGCCAAGTGGCAAATGCCAAGGCGTGAAATTGAGTCTAAATGTTCAGGACCCGCAGAAGATTCTGCGTAGTCGCATCGCCAGTGGGCGGGCAAAGGAGAGCAGACTGCCGGGTGTGGTGCTGGTCACCCACCCCCTCGTGTTGCGTGTTTGGGGCTTCATAGGCGCTGCTACTCGCTACTAACAGCACTTGAACCAAACAGGCTGTTGCAAGCTACACGGGGGATCTTTGTCTTTATAGCGAGTGGGTGGGCGAGTGGGTGGGTGTATGGGTGAGTGGGTGAGTGGGTGGGTGAGTGAGTGAGTGTGGGGTGAGTGAGTGGGTGGGTGGGTGAGTGAGTGGGTGGGTGAGTGGGCGAGTGAGTGAGTGTATGGGTGAGTGAGTGGGTGGGTGAGTGGGTGAGTGAGTGAGTGGGTGAGTGAGTGGGTGAGTGAGTGAGTGGGTGAGTGAGTGAGTGGGTGAGTGGCTGAGTGAGTGAGTGGGTGAGTGAGTTAGTGAGTCGCTGAGTGAGTGAGTTGGTGACTGTGTGAGTGGTTGAGTGGGTGAGTGGGTGAATGGGTGAGTGAGTGAGTGGCTGAGTGAGTGAGTGAGTTGGTGAGTGTGTGAGTGAGTGAGTGGGTGAGTGAGTGAGTGGGTGAGTGGGTGAGTGAGTTAGTGGGTGAGTGAGTGGGTGAATGGGTGAGTGAGTGGGTGGGTGAGTGTGTGGGTGAGTGAGTGTGTGAGTGAGTGGGTGAGTGGCTGAGTGAGTGTGTGAGTGAGTTCGTGAGTGACTGAGTGAGTGAGGTGCTACTCGCTACTAACAGCACTTGCCCCAACAGTCTGTTAACGCTTCACGGTGGTGGGTGGGTGGTGGTGGTGACCCTTTTTTCTCTGTCTCAGAGCCTGTCCATGCCCCCTAAGTGGCGTGGTGGTGACGAGGAGTTGGTGTGGGAGGCGTTCCTTCACCAGCTGCAAGCACAGGGGTTCGGAATACCTGGCACGGAGTCTGGGATTCCGGAGTTTGAAACCCCAGGAACGGAGTGTGCAACACCGCGAGTGGTGTCTGAAACACGAGGAATGGACTGCGCTCAGACTCCCGGAATGGATTCCACTCAGACTCCCGGAATGGATTCCCAGACTCCCGGAATGGACTCCACCCAGACTCCCGGAATGGATTCCCAGACTCCTGGAATGGACTCCAATCAGACTCCCGGAATGGACTCCACCCAGACTCCCGGAATGGACTCCTCACAGACTCCCGGAATGGACTCCACTCAGACTCCCGGAATGGACTCCTCACAGACTCCCGGAATGGACTCGTCCCAGACTCCCGGAATGGACTCCACTCAGACTCCCGGAATGGACTCCTCACAGACTCCCGGAATGGATTCCCAGACTCCCGGAATTGACTCCACTCAGACTCCCAGAATGGACTCGTCCCAGACTCCCGGAATGGACTCCACTCAGACTCCCGGAATGGACTCCACTCAGACTCCCGGAATGGACTCCTCACAGACTCCCGGAATGGATTCCCAGACTCCCGGAATGGACTCCACTCAGACTCCCGGAATGGACTCGTCCCAGACTCCCGGAATGGACTCCACTCAGACTCCCGGAATGGACTCCACTCAGACCCCCGGAATGGACTCCTCACAGACTCCCGGAATGGACTCCTCCCAGACACCCGGAATGGACTCCACCCAGACTCCTGGAATGGACTCCCCCCAGACCCCCGGAATGGACTCCTCACAGACACCCGGAGTAGACTGCACTCAGACTCCCGGAATGGATTCCCAGACTCCCGGAATGGACTCCACCCAGACTCCCGGAATGGATTCCCAGACTCCCGGAATGGACTCCTCACAGACACCCGGAGTGGACTGCACTCAGACTCCCGGAATGGATTCCCAGACTCCCGGAATGGACTCCACCCAGACCCCCAAAACGGACTCCCCCCAGACCCCCGGAATGGACTCCCCCCAGACTCCCGGAATGGATTCCCAGACTCCCGGAATGGATTCCCAGACTCCCGGAATGGACTCCTCACAGACTCCTGGAATGGACTCCACTCAGACTCCCGGAATGGACTCCACCCAGACACCCGGAGTGGACTCCACTCAGACTCCCGGAATGGACTCCTCACAGACCCCCGGAATGGACTCCCCCCAGACACCCGGCACGGACTCTGTGACGTCGGCGAATGGGAGCAGAGCGGCCGAGGTGGAGTCTGAGGCGCTCGGACCGGAGTCTCGCCCGTTGGCAACGCTTGGAGACGAGACCGGAGCGGATTCGCCCCACGCCGGATCGGAGCCGTGCCCTGGGGGTTCAGGAGCGTCCCCGGTGGGGGTGAAACCACCCGGAGCGGCGGGGAAATCCGTTCCGGGTTTCCCTGTGGCGGGGGCAGCAGCCGGAGGCGAGGGCGGCGGTGGCTGCTGCCACGCGGCCCCCGACATTGTGATCCTGCTCGATGACAACTTCTACTACCGGAGCATGCGCTATGAGGTCCTGCAGCTGGCGAGGGCTGGTGAGTGTGTTGGTGAGTGGATGTGTGGGTGGGTGGGTGGGTGAGTGTGTGGGTGGGTGGGTGAGTGGGTGGGTGAGTGGGTGGGTGAGTGCATGTGTGTGTGAGTGGGTGAGTGTGTGGGTGAGTGAGTGTGTGGGTGGGTGTGTGGGTGGGTGTGTGAGTGAGTGAGTGTGTGGGTGCGTGGGTGAGTGAGTGTGTGGGTGGGTGTGTGGGTGGGTGTGTGAGTGAGTGAGTGTGTGGGTGTGTGGGCGAGTGTGTGGGTGGGTGGGTGAGTGTGTGGGCGAGTGTGTGGGTGGGTGAGTGTGTGGGTGTGTTGGTGGGTGTGTGAGTGAGTGAGTGTGTGGGTGTGTAGGTGAGTGAGTGTGTGGGTGAATGTGTGGGTGAGTGGGCGAGTGTGTGGGTGAGTGTGTGGGTGAGTGTGTGGGTGAGTGAGTGGGTGAATGTGTGGGTGAGTGGGCGAGTGTGTGGGTGAGTGTGTGAGTGGGTGTGTGGGTGAGTGAGTGGGTGAGTGTGTGGGTGTCTGGCAAAACAACCCCCTACCTCCTCGCGGTGCCGGACGGGCAACTCTGTCGTGGACAGTGCTGTGGGGGGAGATCCAATTTTGATTGGCTCCTCCCCTCATGGCATATGTGTCCACCACAGGGGCTAAACGGGGGCTCTGGACGGGTGCGAGGGGCTGGTAACCCCTTCACCTTCAATTAATTACCACGAAACCACGAGTTAAACTGAAATATGTAACTAATAAGCTTGTGCCGGAGGCCCCGGGGGGCCAGGCGTCTATGACGTCTCCTGGCCAAACCCCAATTGGCGGAGCCAGGAGATTGAATACCTACCCTCGGGGCTACTCCAGAAACAACGAAAAGCCACTACGGGTGGCCACGTGGAATGTTCGAACGCTCACTGCGGAAGAGAGGCTGCCACTCCTCTGTCAGGAGCTGGACCGGTACCACCTGGATCTCTGCGGCATTCAGGAGGTCCGGTGGACCGGCTCTGGCTCCTGCCACCATGAGGGGTGGATAGTCCTCTACTCGGGGCAGCAGACTGCCAAACAACAGGGTGTGGGTCTTCTTTTGAACAAAAGAATGAAGGGGGCGTGGGAGCGTGGCGGTGAGGTGTGGGAAGCTGTAAGTCCCAGGCTACTTTGGGCTCGCCTTCCCATCAACCGGAGGCGAGGAATGGTGGTCGTGGTTACTTATGCCCCCACCGAAGATGAACATCCGTGGAGGGATGCAGGCAAAGCCGATGAGTCAGATGCCTTCTATGACCTCCTGTCACAGGTGCTGGCTAAAGTGGCCCCTCGGGATAGAGTCATCATGTTGGGTGACTTCAATGCTCGAGTTGGTCATGATACTGGCACCTGGTCTGGAGTGATTGGAGGGCATGGGCCAGATCAGCTCAATAACAACGGTAGGAGGCTGCTAGATTTTTGTGCAGCCCATGGGCTTGTAATTACCAACACGCTGTTCTGGCATCGGCGCATCCACATAACATCATGGATGCATGCCGGGTCCAAGCAAGAACATCTGCTGGACTACATAGTGACGGACCAGCGGATGCGAGCCCATGTCCTTGACACCAGGACCTACCGTGGAGCTGATCTGCCCTCTGACCATCGACTAGTCATCTGTAAGATGCGCCTGCCATTCTTCCACTCCGGTGGTGGGTGTACACCCAGGACCCCATTCCAACATAAAGTGGCCTGGTCTCAGCTGATGAAAGTTGCAAGCGAGAATTTCATCATCGCTTGCGGCTGGGATTGGCATCGTCCCCGACTCCTCCTGATGTCGAGGGTAAATGGGCGAGGTTTAGGACTGTGACTCATGCAGCTGCAATGGCTGCTTTAGGTACGCGGTCCAGACCTCCCCAGAGACCCTGGCTGACAGAGGAGGTGTTCAGGATGGTTGAGAAAAAGCGACAGGCCCACTGTCATCGGCTACAGAATCCCACGTCAGAGAATGAGGAGGCTTACCGCAGCCTTCGCTCGGAGGTTCGGAGAGCCGTGAGGCGCTGCAAGGATGGGTGGTGGTCGCGGGTTGCTGAGGAGATGGAATCTGCCTCAGTGGCCCGCGATCACAAATAACTTTTTAACTCCATCAAAAAAGTTACTTGCAGCACCACACCTATGACCATCATTAGGGGAAAGAACGGTGATCCGATCTCCGACCCCCAGGAACAGGTTTGCAGATTTTCTGAGCATTTCTGTGAGGTCCTGGGGGAGGGTAAATCCCTCAGCCTGGAAAACATCGACGAGGCAATGTGGGGATGACCCTGCTGAGACTGCGGTGCCTCAAATATTGAAAGAAGTCACCCCCTGTGAGTGACTGGCTGAGGTGCCATCCGTTGAGGAAGTACTGAAGGCGATCCGGAGTCTGAGACCAGGAAAGGCACCAGGCAGAGATGATCTCCCATAGCGAAATGCTGAGGGAGGGTGGCGTCTGTGCGCAGACTGCCCTACACGACATCATAACAACAATCTGGACCACAGGACGGATTTCCGCAGTATTGGAAGTATGCCCTGGTGGTCCCCCTCTTTAAGAAGGGGGACCGCACAGACTGTAACAACTACAAGGGGCATCTCACTCCTGAGTGTGTCGGGAAAGGTCCTGGCAAGGATTATTCAGCATCGCCTTGCCAGGCACGCTGAGGAGAGGCTTGCGGAGCCCCAATGCGGTTTCAGGAAAGGGCGGTCCTTAAAGGGCACATAGCCTGGCTCACCCATCCTCCCACCCACACACCCACACACCCACACACCTGCTCATTCATCCACTAACTCACCTACCCACTCACCCGTCCACCCACCCACCAACTCACCCACCCACCTGCTCACCCATCCACCAACTCACCCACCCACCTGCTCACCCACCAATTCACCCACCCACCTGCTCACCCACCAACTCACCCACCCACCTGCTCACCAGTCCAGCAACTCACTCAGCCACTCACCAACTCACCCACCCACCTGCTCACCCATCCACCAACTCACCCACCCACCTGCTCACCCGTCCACCAACCCACCAACTCACCCACCCACCTGCTCACACATCCAGCAACCCACTCAGCCACTCACCAACCCACTCACCCGCCAACTCACCCACCCACCTGCTCACCCGTCCAGCAACTCACTCAGCCACTCACCAACTCACCCACCCGCCTGCTCACCCATCCACCAACTCACCCACCCACCTGCTCACCCATCCACCAACCCACCCACCTGCTCACCCATCCACCAACCCACCCACCAACTCACCCACCCACCCGCTCACCCGTCCACCAACCCACCCACCAACTCACCCACCCACCTGCTCACCCGTCCAGCAACTCAATCAGCCACTCACCAACTCACCCACCCACCAACTCACTCACCTACCCACTCACCCGTCCACCAACCCACCCACCAACTCACCCACCCGCTCACCCGTCCACCAACTCACCCACCAACTCACCCACCCACCTGCTCGCCCATCCACCAACCCACCCACCAACTCACCCACCCACCTGCTCACCCGTCCACCAACTCACCTACCCACTCACCCGTGCACCAACCCACCCACCAACTCACCCACCCACCCACTCACCCGTCCACCAACCCACCCACCAACTCACCCACCCACCCGCTCACCCGTCCACCAACCCACCCACCAACTCACCCACCCACCTGCTCACCCGTCCAGCAACTCACTCAGCCACTCACCAACTCACCCACCCACCAACTCACTCACCTACCCACTCACCCGTCCGCCAACCCACCCACCAACTCACCCACCCACCCGCTCACCCACCCACCAACTCACCCACCAACTCACCCACCAACTCACCCACCCACCCGCTCACCCACCCACCAACTCACCCACCAACTCACCCACCAACTCACCCACCCACCCGCTCACCCACCCACCAACTCACCCACCAACTCACCCACCCACTCACCCACCCACCCGCTCACCCACCCACCAACTCACCCACCAACTCACCCACCAACTCACCCACCCACCCGCTCACCCACCCACCAACTCACCCACCAACTCACCCACCAACTCACCCACCCACCCGCTCACCCACCCACCAACTCACCCACCAACTCACCCACCCACTCACCCACCCACCCGCTCACCCACCCACCAACTCACCCACTAACTCACCCACCAACTCACCCACCCACCCGCTCACCCACCCACCAACTCACCCACCAACTCACCCACCAACTCACCCACCCACCCGCTCACCCGTCTGCCAACCCACTCACCCACCCACTCACCAACCAACTCACCCGCCCACTCACTTGCCAACTCACTCCCCCCCTCTCCCCCCCCCCCCCCTCCGCGCGTCAGCGTCTGCCGGCTTCTGCCATGTCCACGTTCCGTGCCCCCCGCCGCTGTGCCTGGAGAGGAACGGTCGGCGTCCCAACCCGGTGCCCAGCGGCGTCATCGCGGCCATGGCCTCCCGCATGGAGCCCCCCACCGCCACCGCCTCGCCACCCCCCCTCACCGGCGGGGGGGGAGGGGGGGAGAAGCGGGGGGCGACCCCCCACGGCTGGGAGGGACGGAGCCACGTGGTGCGGTCGCCGGGCAAGCGAGGGGAGGGGGAGATGTGAGCTGTGTGTGTGTGTGTCTGTGTGTGTGTATGTGTGTGTATGTGTGTGTGTGTCTCTGTGTGTGTGTGTATGTGTGTGTGTGTCTCTGTGTGTGTGTCTCTGTGTGTGTGTATGTGTGTGTCTCTGTGTGTGTCTCTGTGTGTGTCTCTGTGTGTGTATCTGTGTGTGTGTCTGTGTGTGTGTGTGTCTGTGTGTGTGTGTGTGTGTCTGTGTGTGTGTGTGTGTCTCTGTGTGTGTCTCTGTGTGTGTGTATGTGTGTGTATGTGTGTGTGTGTCTCTGTGTGTGTGTGAGTGTGTGTGTGTGTCTGTGTGTGTGTCTGTGTGTGTGTCTCTGTGTGTGTGTATCTGTGTGTGTATGTGTGTGTCTGTGTGTGTGTCTCTGTGTGTGTCTCTGTGTGTGTGTCTGTGTGTGTGTATGTGTGTGTGTCTGTGTGTGTGTGTGTGTATCTGTGTGTGTATGTGTGTGTCTGTGTGTGTGTCTCTGTGTGTGTCTCTGTGTGTGTGTATGTGTGTGTATGTGTGTGTGTGTCTCTGTGTGTGTGTGAGTGTGTGTGTGTGTGTCTGTGTGTGTATCTGTGTGTGTGTCTGTGTGTGTGTCTCTGTGTGTGTCTCTGTGTGTGTCTGTGTGTGTGTGTCTCTTTGTGTGTGTGTGTCTGTGTGTGTGTGTGAGTGTGTGTGTGTGTCTGTGTGTGTATCTGTGTGTGTGTCTGTGTGTATGTCTGTGTGTGTCTCTGTGTGTGTCTCTGTGTCTCTGTGTGTGTCTGTGTGTGTGTCTGTGTGTGTGTCTGTGTGTGTGTCTCTGTGTGTGTCTCTGTGTGTGTGTCTCTGTGTGTGTCTCTGTGTGTGTCTCTGTGTGTGTGTCTCTGTGTCTGTGTGTCTCTGTGTATATGTCTCTGTGTGTGTCTCTGTGTGTGTCTCTGTGTGTCTCTGTGTGTGTCTCTGGGGGCCAGGCGTCTATGACGTCTCCTGGCCAAACCCCAATTGGCGGAGCCAGGAGATTGAATACCTACTCTCGGGGCTACTCCAGAAACAACGAAAAGCCACTACGGGTGGCCACGTGGAATGTTCGAACGCTCACTGCAGAGGAGAGGCTGCCACTCCTCTGTCGGGAGCTGGACCGGTACCGCCTGGATCTATGCGGCATTCAGGAGGTCCGGTGGACCGGCTCTGGCTCCTGCCACCTTGAGGGGTGGACAGTCCTCTACTCGGGGCAGCAGACTGCCAAACAACAGGGTGTGGCTCTTCTTTTGAACAAAAGAATGAAGGGGGCGTGGGAGCGTGGTGGTGAGGTGTGGGAAGCTGTAAGTCCCAGGCTACTTTGGGCTCGCCTTCCCATCAACCGGAGGCGAGGAATGGTGGTCGTGGTTACTTATGCCCCCACCGAAGATGAACATCCGTGGAGGGATGCAGGCAAAGCCGATGATTCAGATGCCTTCTATGACCTCCTGTCACAGGTGCTGGCTAAAGTGGCCCCTCGGGGTAGAGTCATCATGTTGGGTGACTTCAATGCCCGAGTTGGTCATGATACTGGCACCTGGTCTGGAGTGATTGGAGGGCATGGGCCAGATCAGCTCAATAACAACGGTAGGAGGCTGCTAGATTTTTGTGCAGCCCATGGGCCTGTAATTACCAACACGATGTTCCGGCATCGGAGCATCCACACAACATCATGGATGCATGCCGGGTCCAAGCGAGAACATCTGCTGGACTACATAGTGATGGACCAGCGGATGCGAGCCCATGTCCTTGACACCAGGACCTACCGTGGAGCTGATCTGCCCTCTGACCATCGACTAGTCATCTGTAAGATGCGCCTGCCATTCTTCCACTCCGGTGGTGGGTGTACACCCAGGACCCCATTCCAACCTAAAGTGGCCTGGTCTCAGTTATCTCATGAAAGTTGCAAGCGAGAATTTCATCATCGCTTGCGGCTGGGATTGGCATCGTCCCCAACTCCGCCTGATGTCGAGAGTAAATGGGCGAGGTTTAGGACTGTGACTCATGCAGCTGCAATGCCTGCTTTGGATACGCGGTCCAGACCTCCCTAGAGACCCTGGCTGACAGATGAGGTGTTCAGGATGGTTGAGAAAAAGCGACAGGCCCACTGTCATCGGCTACAGAATCGCACGTCAGAGAATGAGGAGGCTTACCGCAGCCTTCGCTCGGAGGTTCGGAGAGCCGTGAGGCGCTGCAAGGATGGGTGATGGTTGCGGGTTGCTGAGGAGATGGAGTCTGCCTCAGTGGCCCGTGATCACAAATCTCTATTTAACTCCATCAATAAAGTAATCTGCAGCACCACACCTATTACCATCATTACGGGAAAAAACGGTGATCCAATCTCTGACCCCCAGGAACAGGTTTGCAGATTTGCTGAGCATTTCTGTGAGGTCCTGGGGGAGGGAAAATCCCTCAGCCAGGAAAACAACGTGGCACAAAGTGAGGATGACCCTGCTGAGGGTGCGGTGCCTCAAATATTGGAAGAAGTCACCCCCTGTGAGTGGCCGGCTGAGGTACCATCTGTTGAGGAAGTACTGAAGGCGATCCGGAGTCTGAGACCAGGAAAGGCAGCGGGCAGAGATGATCTCCCAAGCGAAATGCTGAGGGAGGGCGGCATTTGTGCACAGACTGCCCTATATGACATCATAACAACAGTCTGGACCACTGGACGGGTTCCGCAGGATTGGAAGGATGCCCTGGTGATCCCTTTTTTTAAGAAGGGGGACCGCACAGACTGTAACAACTACACGGGCATCTCACTCCTCAGTGTGCCGGGAAAGGTCCTGGAAAGGATTATTCAACATCGCCTTGCCATGCACGCTGAGGAGAGGCTTGCGGAGCCCCAATGCGTTTTCAGGAAAGGGCGGTCCTGCACAGATGCCATATTTTCTGTCCGTCTGCTACAGCAGAGGTGTAGGGAATTCCAACAAGACCTACATCTCTGCTTTATTGACCTGATCAAGGCCTATGATACCATCAGTAGGCCTGGGCTCTGGGTTGTTCTTTGTGCTTTTGGACTACCTGACCCACTGCTCAAAATCATTAAGGACCTTCATGATGGTGAGCGGGCCCGGATAAAACTACGTGGCCGGGAGTCAGAGCCATTCCCTGTTAACCTTGGGGTGCGACAGGGATGTCCTCTGGCTCCCACATTATTTAACATCTATTTTGACCACGTAGTTCGTGACGCCTTCAATAGCTGTACTGGGGGAATCTCCATATGGTACAGATATAATGGGAGGCTGATCGACGCCCGGGTGCGGTCAAGGGATGGCTCCCACGTTATGTATGCTGATGATTTGGTTATAGCTGCTCATTCAGAGGAGGAGTTGGAGACGCTGTTGCTGAGACTGGAGCGTGCCACTAAGAGGTGGGGCCTTACCATCAGCCCCAGCAAAACTAAGCACCTGCCTGGGTATTTTGTACCATCGGACACTCCACCCCCACAACTCCCAATCGGTGATGGGGCAGTTGTGGAGAGAGTGGAGAGTTTCCCATACCTGGGCAGTATGCTTATGACCGGCTCCAGTTTAACAGCAGAGGTCTCACTCCGAATCAGTCGAGCGGCAATATCTTTTCATCGGTTGCATAACGCTGTGTGGAAGCTACCTGGTCTGTCGCTCCGCACTAAACTTCAGGTCTTCTCGGCCACGGTCATTCCCTCCCTTCTCTACGCTTGCGAAACGTGGACCCCCCTAATGGAACATCTTCGCCGGTTAGAAACATTTAGGCTGGCCTGCCTACGATCCATCCTGGGTTTAACCAGACTGGATTGTGTGAGGAGCTCACAAATCCTTGAAAGATCTGGGCAAGGTCCCATCAGTGAGCTCCTCCGGCGGGCAAGGCTGCGTTGGCTGGGTCATGTAGCCCGCATGCCCAGCCACCGCATGCCGAAACAGCTTTTGTTCGGCCGGATCGAGGGGGCTTAGCGGGCGTGGCATGGGCTAGAGAAGAGATGGAGTGACGTGGTACAGGAGGACGTGGAGCTGAGTGGACTTGCCGATTACTGGTACCAGCGGTGTCAAGATCGGCCTCTGTGGAGGAGGCTCATGAAGGACGCTACTGGGCAGTTGGAGGTAGTCGCCCTCCAACAACAATGGAGGGCGGAGGAGCGACACTCACAACAACGAGCGGAGCGCCGGGTGGCTAAAGCACAGCAGGTTGGCACAGTAGGGGGCACAGGTGGTGCATCAGCCAGTCATCTCAGTCAGTCGACCCGTGGCACCTGGGTCTGCCCCGTGACCTGCCAGCGGGCGTTCGACACTTCACGTGGCCTCAGGGTGCACATAGCCTCGCACAAGCGTCGTGGTGACGTCACCGCCACTTAGTGGTGAATGGCGGTTGTTGTTGTGTCTCTGTGTGTGTCTCTGCGTGAGTCTCTGTGTGTGTCTCTGTGTGTGTCTCTGTGTGTCTCTGTGTGTGCCTCTGTCTGTGTCTCTGTGTGTGTCTCTGTGTGTGTCTCTGTGTGTGTCTCTGTGTGAGTCTCTGTGTGTGTCTCTGTGTGTGTCTCTGTGTGTCTCTGTGTGTGTCTCTGTGTGTGTCTCTGTGTGTGTCTCTGTGTGAGTCTCTGTGTGTGTCTCTGTGTGTGTCTGTCTGTGTCTCTGTGTCTCTGTGTGTGTCTCTGTGTGTGTCACTGTGTGTGTCTCTGTGTGTGTCTCTGTGTCTCTGTGTGAGTCTCCTTGTGTCTCTGTGTGTGTCTCTCTGTCTCGCTGTGTGTCTCTCTCTCTGTCAGGGAGGTTCACAATGGCCGTGTTTCTAGCACACTCACACGCTCTATCACTCCGCGTGTCTGCACAGAGATGCCATTTGTCAGATGATCGAAGACGCTCTGAATCACCCCGAACAACCAGCTCAGGAGCCAGACCCAGAGGCAAAGGTGGGCGAGTGAGTGGTGGAGTGGGTGGGTGAGTGGGTGTTAGAGTGGGAGGGTGGATAAGTGTGTGAGTGGGTGAGCGTGTGGATGAGTGGGTGAGTGTGTGGTGAGTTTGTGAGTGTGTGGTGAGTTAGTGGATGAGTGGGTGAGTGTGTGGTGAGTTAGTGAGTGTGTGGTGAATTAGTGAGTGGATGTGTGGGTGAGCGTGTGGTGAGGTAGTGAGTGTGTGGTGAGTTAGTGAGTGTCTGGTGAGTTAGTGAGTGGATGTGTGGGTGAGTGTGTGGTGAGTTAGTGAGTGGATGTGTGGGTGAGCGTGGGTGAACGTGTGGGTGAGTGTGTGATTGATTGGGAGGGTGAGTGGATGGATGTGTGGGTGGATGAGTGGGTGAGTTTGTGGATGAGTGGGTGAGTGTGTGGATGAGTGGGTGAGCGTGTGGTGAGTTAGTGAGTGGATGTGTGGGTGAGCGTGTTGGTGAGCGTGTGGGTGAGCGTGTGGGTGAGCGTGTGGATGAGTGGGTGAGCGTGTGGTGAGTTAGTGAGTGGATGTGTGGGTGAGCATGTTGGTGAGCGTGTGGGTGAGCGTGTGGGTGAGCGTGTGATTGATTGGGAGGGTGAGTGGGTGGATGTGTGGGTGGATGAGTGGGTGAGCATGTGGATGAGTGGGTGAACGTGTGGATGAGTGTGTGGTGAGTGGGTAAGTGTGTGGGTGGGTGAGCGTGTGGTGAGTTAGTGAGCGAGTGGTGAGTTAGTGAGCGTGTGGATGAGTGTGTGAGTGGGTGTGTGGATGAGTGTTTAAGTGAGTGGGTGAGTGGTTGTTGAGTGGGTGAGTGAGTGGTGAGTGAGTGTGTGAGTGGTTGGTGAGTGGGTGGTGGGTGAGTGAGTGGGTGGTGAGTGGTGAGTGAGTGAGTGGTGAGTGAGTGGTGAGTGAGTGAGTAAGTGAGTGGTGAGTAAGTGGTGAGTAGTACCTCTCTCTCGCTAGGCCCAGGCGCGTGCTCTCTGCTGGGTGAGTGAGTGGTGAGTGAGTGAATGAGTGGTGAGTGAGTGAGTGGTGAGTGAGTGGTTGGTGAGTGAGTGAGTGAGTGATGAGTGAGTGAGTGGTGAGTGAGTGGTGAGTGAGTGGTGAGTGAGTGGTGAGTGAGTTGTGAGTGGGTGAGTAAGTGGTGAGTGAGTGGTGAGTGAGTGAGTGGTGAGTGAGTGAGTGAGTGGTGAGTGAGTGGTTGGTGAGTGAGTGAGTAAGTGGTGAGTGAGTGAGTGGTAAGTGAGTGGTGAGTAGTGAGTGAGTGGGTGAGTAAGTGGTGAGTGAGTGAGTGGTTGGTGAGTTAGTGGTGAGTGAGTGGTTGGTGAGTGGGTGAGTGAGGAGTGAGTGGGCGAGTGAGTGGGCGAGTGAGTGGGTGAGTGAGGAGTGAGTGGGCGAGTGAGTGATGAGTGAGTGGGAGAGTGAGTGAGTGGTGAGTGAGTGGTGAGTGAGTGGGTGAGTGAGTGAGTGGGTGGGTGAATGAGTGGGTGAGTGAGTGGTGAGTGAGTGGTGAGTGAGTGGTGAGTGAGTGAGTGGGTTGGTGAATGAGTGGGTGAGTGAGTGGTGAGTGAGTGGTGAGTTGGTGTGTGAGTGGTGAGTGAGTGAATGATTGGTGAGTGAGTGAGTAAGTGGTGGGTGAGTGAGTGGTGAGTGAGTGGGTGAGTGAGTGGTGAGTGGTTGGTCAGTGAGTGAGTGGTGAGTAAGTGGTGAGTAAGTGGTGAGTAGTGTATCTCTCTCTCGCTAGGCCCAGGCACGTGCTGTCTGCTGGGTGAGTAAGTGGTGAGTGAGTGGTGAGTAAGTGGTGAGTAAGTGGTGAGTGGTTGGTGAGTGGTGTATCTCTCGCTAGGCCCAGGCACGTGCTCTCTGCTGGGTAAGTGAGTGAGTGGTGAGTGAGTGGTGAGTAGTGTCTCTCTCTCTAGGCCCAGGCGCGTGCTCTCTGCTGGGTGAGTGGTGAGTGGTGAGTGAGTGGTGAGTGGTGAGTAAGTGGTGAGTGAGTGGTGAGTGAGTGGTGAGTGAGTGGTGAGTAGTGTCTCTCTCTCGCTAGGCCCAGGCACGTGCTCTCTGCTGGGTGAGTGAGTGAGTGGTGAGTGAGTGGTGAGTAAGTGGTGAGTGAGTGAATGAGTGGTGAGTGAATAAGTGGTGAGTAAATGGTGAGTAAGTGGTGAGTAGTGTATCTCTCTCTCTAGACCCAGGCACGTGCTCTCTGCTGGGTGAGTGAGTGGTGAGTGAGTGAGTGTGTGAGTGGTTGGTGAGTGAGTGAGTGAGTGGTGAGTGAGTGAGTGGTGAGTGAGTGAGTGTGTGAGTGGTTGGTGAGTGAGTGAGTGGTGAGTGAGTGAGTGAGTGGTGGGTGAGTGAGTGGTGAGTGAGTGAGTGGTGAGTGAGTGAGTGGTGAGTGAGTGAGTACTGAGTGAGTGAGTGGTGAGTGAGTGAGTGGTGACTAAGTGGTGAGTGAGTGAGTGGTGATTGAGTGAGTGGTGAGTGAGTGAGTGAGTGGTGAGTGAGTAAGTGGTGAGTGGTGAGTGAGTGGTAAGTGAGTGAGTGGATGAGTAAGTGGTGAGTGAGTGAGTGGTGAGTGAGTGAGTGAGTGGTGAGTAAGTGGTGAGTGAGTGAGTGGTGAGTGAGTGAGTAAGTGGTGAGTAGTGTCTCTCTCTCGCTAGGCCCAGGCACGTGCTCTCTGCTGGGTGAGTGAGTGAGTGGTGAGTGAGTGAGGGGTGAGTAAGTGGTGAGTGAGTGAGTGAGTGGTGAGTGAGTGAGTGAGTGGTGAGTGAGTGGTGAGTGAGTGAGTGAGTGGTGAGTGAGTGGTGAGTGAGTGGTGAGTAAGTGGTAAGTGGTGAGAAGTGTCTCTCTCTCGCTAGGCCCAGGCACGTGCTCTCTGCTGAGTGAGTGAGTGGTGAGTGAGTGGTGAGTGAGTGAGTGGTGAGTAAGTGGTGAGTAAGTGGTGAGTGGTGTATCTCTCTCTCGCTTGGCCCAGGCACGTGCTCTCTGCTGAGTGAGTGAGTGGTGAGTGAGTGAGTGAGTGGTGAGTAAGTGGTGAGTGAGTGGTGAGTGAGTGGTGAGTGAGTGAGTGGTGAGTAAGTGGTGAGTGGTGTATCTCTCTCGCTAGGCCCAGGCACGTGCTCTCTGCTGGGTGAGTGAGTGAGTAAGTGGTGAGTGGTGAGTAAGTGGTGAGTGAGTGAGTGGTGAGTGGTGAGTGAGTGAGTGGTGAGTAAGTGGTGAGTGGTGTATCTCTCTCGCTAGGCCCAGGCACGTGCTCTCTGCTGGGTGAGTGAGTGAGTAAGTGGTGAGTGGTGAGTAAGTGGTGAGTGAGTGAGTGGTGAGTAAGTGGTGTATCTCTCTAGGCCCAGGCACGTGCTCTCTGCTGGGTGAGTGAGTGAGTGGTGAGTGAGTGTGTGAGTGGTTGGTGAGTGAGTGAGTAAGTGGTGAGTGAGTGGTGAGTGAGTGAGTGGTGAGTAAGTGGTGAGTAAGTGGTGAGTGGTGTATCTCTCTAGGCCCAGGCACGTGTTCTCTGCTGGGTGAGTGAGTGAGTTGTGAGTAAGTGGTGAGTGAGTGGTGAGTGAGTGAGTAAGTGGTGAGTAGTGTATCTTTCTCGCTAGGCCCAGGCACGTGCTCTCTGCTGGGTGAGTGAGTGAGTGGTGAGTGAGTGTGTGAGTGGTTGGTGTGTGAGTGAGTAAGTGGTGAGTGAGTGGTGAGTGAGTGAGTGGTGAGTAAGTGGTGAGTGGTGAGTGAGTGAGTGAGTAAGTGGTGAGTGGTGTATCTCTCTAGGCCCAGGCACGTGCTCTCTGCTGGGTGTGTGAGTGTGTGAGTGGTTGGTAAGTGTTGAGTAAGTGGTGAGTGGTGTATCTCTCTCGCTAGGCCCAGGCACGTGCTGTCTGCTGGGTGAGTGAGTGAGTGGTGAATAAGTGGTGAGTGAGTGGTGAGTGAGTGAGTGGTGAGTAAGTGGTGAGTGAGTGAGTGAGTGGTGAGTAAGTGGTGAGTAGTGTATCTCTCTAGGCCCAGGCACGTGCTCTCTGCTGGGTGAGTGAGTGGTGAGTGAGTGAGTGGTGAGTAAGTGGTGAGTGGTGTATCTCTCTAGGCCCAGGCACGTGCTCTCTGCTGGGTGAGTGAGTGGTGAGTGAATGGTGAGTGAGTGTGTGAGTTATTGGTGAGTAAGTGGTGAGTGAGTGGTGAGTAGTGTATCTCTCTCTCTAGGCCCAGGCACGTGCTCTCTGCTGGCTGAGTGAGTGAGTGGTGAGTGAGTGGTTGGTGAGTGAGTGGTGAGTGAGTGGTGAGTAAGTGGTGAGTGTCTCTCTCTCTAGGCCCAGGAACGTGCTGTCTGCTGGCTGAGTGAGTGGTGAGTAAGTGGTTGGTGAGTGAGTGAGTAAGTGGTGAGTAAGTGGTGAGTGTCTCTCTCTCTAGGCCCAGGCACGTGCTGTCTGCTGGCTGAGTGAGTGAGTGAGTGGTGTGTGAGTGGTTGGTGAGTGAGTGAGTAAGTGGTGAGTGAGTGAGTGGTGAGTGTCTCTCTCTCTAGGCCCAGGCACGTGCTCTCTGCTGGCTGAGTGAGTGAGTGGTGAGTGAGTGGTGAGTGGTGAGTGAGTGGTGAGTGAGTGGTGAGTGGTGAGTGAGTGGTGAGTGTCTCTCTCTCTAGGCCCAGGCACGTGCTGTCTGCTGGCTGAGTGAGTGAGTGGTGAGTGAGTGGTGAGTGTCTCTCTCTCTAGGCCCAGGCACGTGCTGTCTGCTGGCTGAGTGAGTGAGTGAGTGGTGTGTGAGTGGTTGGTGAGTGAGTGAGTGGTGAGTAAGTGGTGAGTGAGTGATTGAGTGGTGTATCTCTCTCTCTCTCTAGGCCCAGGCACGTGCTGTCTGCTGGCTGAGTGTGTGAGTGAGTAAGTGGTGAGTGAGTGTGTGAGTGGTGAGTGAGTGGTGAGTAGTGTGTCTCTCTCTCTAGGCCCAGGCACGTGCTGTCTGCTGGCTGAGTGTGTGAGTGAGTGGTGAGTAAGTGGTGAGTGTCTCTCTCTCTAGGCCCAGGCACGTGCTCTCTGCTGGCTGAGTAAGTGGTGAGTGTCTCTCTCTCTAGGCCCAGGCACGTGCTCTCTGCTGGCTGAGTGTGTGAGTGAGTGAGTGGTGTGTGAGTGGTGAGTAAGTGGTGAGTGGTGAGTAAGTGGTGAGTAAGTGGTGAGTAGTGTCTCTCTCTGTAGGCCCAGGCACGTGCTCTCTGCTGGCTGAGTGAGTGGTGAGTGTCTCTCTCTCTAGGCCCAGGCACGTGCTCTCTGCTGGCTGGGTGAGTAAGTGGTGAGTGAGTGGTGAGTAAGTGGTGAGTAAGTGGTGAGTGGTTGGTGAGTGGTGTATCTCTCTCTAGGCCCAGGCACGTGCTGTCTGCTGGCTGAGTGAGTGAGTAAGTGGTGAGTGAGTGGTGAGTGGTGAGTGAGTGGTGAGTAAGTGGTGAGTGAGTGGTGAGTGGTGAGTGAGTGGTGAGTAAGTGGTGAGTGAGTGGTGAGTGGTGAGTAAGTGGTGAGTGGTGAGTGAGTGGTGAGTGTCTCTCTCTCTAGGCCCAGGCACGTGCTGTCTGCTGGCTGAGTGTGTGAGTGAGTGGTGAGTGAGTGGTGAGTGGTGAGTGAGTGGTGAGTAAGTGCTGAGTGAGTGGTGAGTGGTGAGTAAGTGCTAAGTGGTGAGTAAGTGGTGAGTGGTGAGTAAGTGGTGAGTGGTGTATCTCTCTAGGCCCAGGCACGTGCTCTCTGCTGGCTGAGTGAGTGAGTAAGTGGTGAGTGGTGAGTGAGTGGTGAGTGTCTCTCTCTCTAGGCCCAGGCACGTGCTCTCTGCTGGCTGAGTGTGTGAGTGAGTGGTGAGTGAGTGGTGAGTGAGTGGTGAGTGAGTGGTGAGTAGTGTATCTCTCTCTCTAGGCCCAGGCACGTGCTCTCTGCTGGCTGAGTGAGTGAGTGAGTGGTGAGTGGTGAGTAAGTGGTGAGTGAGTGGTGAGTGGTGTGTGAGTGGTGAGTGGTGTATCTCTCTATCTCTCTAGGCCCAGGCACGTGCTGTCTGCTGGCTGAGTGTCTCTCACCGCGTGGACTCGGTGCTCCGTCGCTCCGTCTCCCGTGCCATGAGGCAGCTCCCAGGTTCGACTCCAAGCCCAGGCTTCTACAGGCCTCACTGGAGACAAGCACCTGTCTCTCTGTCTCTCTGTCTCTCTGTCTCTCTGTCACTCTGTCTCTCTGTCTCTCTGTCTCTGTCTCTCTGTCACTCTGTCTCTCTGTCTCTCTGTCTCTCTGTCTCTGTCTCTCTGTCTCTCTGTCTCTCTGTCTCTCTGTCTATCTCCTCTGTCTCTCTGTCTCTCTCTGTCTCTCTGTCTCTCTGTCTCTCTGTCTCTCTGTCTCTCTGTCTCTCTGTCTCTCTCTCTGTCTCTCTGTCTCTCTGTCTCTCTGTCTATCTCCTCTGTCTCTCTGTCTCTCTGTCTCTCTCCTCTCTGTCTCTCTGTCTCTCTGTCTCTCTGTCTCTCTGTCTCTCTGTCTCTCTGTCTCTCTCCTCTCTGTCTCTCTCCTCTGTCTCTTTCCCCTCTGTCTCTCTCTCCTCTGTCTCTCTCCTCTCTGTCTCTCTCCCCTCCCTGTCTCTCTCCTCTCTGTCTCTCTGTCTCTGTCTCTCTGTGTCTCTGTCTCTCTGTCTCTCTCCCCTCTGTCTCTCTCCCCTCTGTCTCTCTGTCTCTCTCCCCTCTGTCTCTCTGTCTCTGTCTCTCTGTCTCTCTCCCCTCTGTCTCTCTCCTCTCTGTCTCTCTCCCCTCCCTGTCTCTCTCCTCTCTGTCTCTCTCCCCTCTGTCTCTCTCCTCTCTGTCTCTCTCCTCTCTGTCTCTCTCCTCTCTGTCTCTCTCCTCTCTGTTTCCATCTCTCTCCTCTCTCCCTTCACTCTCGCTCCTCTCTGTCTGTGCCACGTGCCACGTGGAGTGCCACGTGCCACGTGGAGTGCCACGTGCCACGTGGAGTGCCACGTGCCACGTGGAGTGCCACGTGCCACGTGGAGTGCCACGTGCCACGTGGAGTGCCACGTGGAGTGCCACGTGGAGTGGCACGTGCCACGTGCCACGTGACGTGCCACGTGCCGTGTTTAAGCGACGTGCACCACGTCTCGCCGTACCCGGTGTGACTTTGTAATCGACATCGGCTCCAGTGCTTTTTGCTCCTTGGCAGCAATCAAATTGGTGAAAAACTCTCCCCCTCTCCCTCCGCTCCCTCTCACCATCTCTCTCACCATCTCTCTCCCTCTCACCATCTCTCTCTCCCTCACCATCTCTCTCACCATCTCTCTCACCATCTCTCTCACCATCTCTCTCTCACCATCTCTCTCCCTCACCATCTCTCTCCCTCTCACCATCTCTCTCACCATCTCTCTCACCATCTCTCTCTCACCATCTCTCTCACCATCTCTCTCCCTCTCACCATCTCTCTCACCATCTCTCTCTCACCATCTCTCTCACCATCTCTCTCACCATCTCTCTCCATCTCTCTCTCACCATCTCTCTCACCATCTCTCACCATCTCTCACCATCTCTCTCCCTCTCACCATCTCTCTCACCATCTCTCTCCCTCTCACCATCTCTCTCACCATCTCTCTCTCCCTCACCATCTCTCTCCCTCTCACCATCTTTCTCACCATCTCTCTCACCATCTCTCTCTCTCTCACCATCTCTCTCTCCCTCACCATCTCTCTCCCTCTCACCATCTCTCTCACCATCTCTATCACCATCTCTCTCACCATCTCTCTCTCCCTCACCATCTCTCTCACCATCTCTCTCACCATCTCTCTCTCACCATCTCTCTCCCTCTCACCATCTCTCTCACCATCTCTCTCTCCCTCACCATCTCTCTCCCTCTCACCATCTCTCTCACCATCTCTCACCATCTCTCACCATCTCTCTCACCATCTCTCTCCCTCTCACAATCTCTCTCTTACCATCTCTCTCACCATCTCTCTCTCTCACCATCTCTCTCTCACCATCTCTCTCTCTCACCATCTCTCACCATCTCTCTCACCATCTCTCTCTCACCATCTCTCTCACCATCTCTCTCTCACCATCTCTCTCTCACCATCTCTCTCTCACCATCTCTCACCATCTCTCCCTCTCACATCTCTCTCTCACCATCTCTCTCACTATCTCTCACCATCTCTCTCACCATCTCTCTCTCTCACCATCTCTTTCTCACCATCTCTCTCTCTCTCACCATCTCTCTCACCATCTCTCTCTCTCCTCTCTCACCATCTCTCTCTCACCATCTCTCTCTCACCATCTCTCACCATCTCTCCCTCTCACCATCTCTCTCTCACCATCTCTCTCACTATCTCTCACCATCTCTCTCACCATCTCTCTCTCTCTCACCATCTCTCTCTCTCTCACCATCTCTCTCACCATCTCTCTCTCACCATCTCTTTCTCACCATCTCTCTCTCACCATCTCTCTCTCACCATCTCTCTCTCTCACCATCTCTCTCTCACCATCTCTTTCTCACCATCTCTCTCTCTCACCATCTCTCTCTCACCATCTCTCTCACCATCTCTCACCATCTCTCTCTCACCATCTCTCTCTCACCATCTCTCTCACTATCTCTCACCATCTCTCTCACCATCTCTCTCTCTCACCATCTCTCTCTCTCTCACCATCTCTTTCTCACCATCTCTCTCTCTCACCATCTCTCTCACCATCTCTCTCTCTCCTCTCTCACCATCTCTCTCACCATCTCTCTCACCATCTCCCTCTCACCATCTCTCTCTCTCTCCTCTCTCCCCATGTGCAGCGTCTCTGTCTCGGGCTCAGCGCCGCTCTCTCGCTGAGCGGCTCAACTCACTCAGAACCACGATCCTCAGAAGAGGAAGAGGAGGAGGAAGAGTTGGTGGTAGTGATGGTGGTGATGGTGGTGATGGTGATGGTGGTGATGGTGGTGAGACCTGGGAGTCGGCCGAGGCAGCGGCAGAGGCTGCTGAGCGAGAGTTTGACTCCAGGCTCAGGAGCCTCCTGAAGCAACTCTGATGAGTTCCCCTTTCAGGAGTTCAAGACGATTCTGTGTGGCCCGGAGATAACTCGCGAGGCCAGGAGTACGTGAGTGAGTGGGTGAGTGAGTGAGTGGGTGATTGAGTGAGTGGGTGAGTGAGTGGGTGGGTAGGTGAGTAAGTGGGTGGGTGAGTGAGTGGGTGAGTAAGTGGGTGAGTGAGTGAGTGAGTGGGTGGGTGGGTGAGTAAGTGGGTGAGTGGGTGAGTAAGTGAGTGGGTGAGTAAGTGGGTGGTGAGTGAGTGAGTGAGTGGGTGAGTGAGTAGGTGGGTGGATGAGTGAGTGAGTGAGTGGGTGGGTGAGTGGGTGAGTAAGTGGGTGGTTGAGTGAGTGAGTGGGTGGTGAGTGAGTGGGTGAGTGAGTGGGTGAGTGGGTGAGTAAGTGGGTGGTTGAGTGAGTGAGTGGGTGGTGAGTGAATGAGTGGGTGAGTGAGTTGGTGAGTGGATGAGTGGGTAAGTGGGTGGTGAGTGAGTGAGTGGGTGAGTGAGTGAGTAAGTGGGTGAGTGGGTGAGTAAGTGAGTGAGTGAGTAGGTGGGTGGATGAGTGAGGGAGTGAGTGGGTGGGTGAGTGGGTGAGTAAGTGGGTGGTTGAGTGAGTGAGTGGGTGGTGAGTGAGTGGGTGAGTGAGTGGGTGAGTGGGTGAGTAAGTGGGTGGTTGAGTGAGTGAGTGGGTGGTGAGTGAATGAGTGGGTGAGTGAGTTGGTGAGTGGATGAGTGGGTAAGTGGGTGGTGAGTGAGTGAGTGGGTGAGTTAGTGGGTGGGTGGATGAGTGAGTGAGTGAATGAGTGGGTGAGTAAGTGGGCGGGTGGATGAGTGAGTGAATGAGTGGGTAAGTGGGTGGGTGGATGAGTGGGTAAGTGGGTGGTGAGCGAGTGGGTGAGTTAGTGAGTGGGTGGATGAGTGAGTGAGTGGGTGATGAGTGAATGAGTGGGTGAGTAAGTGGGTGGGTGGATGAGTGAGTGAGTGGGTGGTAAGTGAATGAGTGGGTGAGTTAGTGGGTGGGTGGATGAGTGAGTGAGTGGGTGAGTGGATAGGTGAGTGGATGGGTGGGTGAATGGGTGGGTGAATGGCTGGCTGAATGGTTGGCTGAATGGGTGGCTGAGTGGGTGCTGAGTGGTTGAGTGGGTGGCTAGGTGAGTGAATGAGTGGGTGAGTGAGTGGGTGGCTAGGTGAGTGAATGAGTGAGTGGGTGAGTGGGTGAGTGGCTGGCTGGCTGGGTGAGTGAATGAGTGAGTGGGTGGGTGGGTGGCTGGCTCAGTGAATGAGTGAGTGGGTGGGTGGCTGGGTGAGTGAGTGAATGAGTGGGTGGGTGGGTGGCTGGCTCAGTGAATGAGTGAGTGGGTGGGTGGCTGGGTGAGTGAGTGAATGAGTGGGTGGGTGGGTGGGTGGCTGGCTCAGTGAATGAGTGAGTGGGTGGGTGGCTGGGTGAGTGAGTGAATGAGTGGGTGGGTGGGTGGCTGGGTGAGTGAGTGAATGAGTGGGTGGGTGGGTGGCTGGGTGAGTGAGTGAATGAGGGGGTGGGTGGGTGGGTGGCTGGCTCAGTGAATGAGTGAGTGGGTGGGTGGCTGGGTGAGTGAGTGAATGAGTGGGTGGGTGGGTGGGTGGCTGGATCAGTGAATGAGTGAGTGGGTGGGTGGCTGGGTGAGTGAGTGAATGAGTGGGTGGGTGGGTGGCTGGGTGAGTGAGTGAATGAGTGGGTGGGTGGGTGGCTGGGTGAGTGAGTGAATGAGGGGGTGGGTGGGTGGGCGACGTCAAGCAATACAATGATGCCATGCTGTGATGCAATGACGTAATACGCACGTCATGTGACTTCCTTAACACGGTGCTTACCCATGGATACTCAACATTCCCACGCCTCGTTTGTCAACTTTGCAAAGAGATAATAAACCGCTGTCTACTTGAACTCCGCGGTTGGCAAGTCTGCGGTTAGCGAGGGATTTCTGTACGTGCGTTGGACTTCTTTGGCACCGTACCAAGCCAACGGTGCTAAGCTGTGGGTCTCTGTGGGTCTCTGGGTGTCTCTGTGGGTCTCTGTGGGTCTCTGTGTGTCTCTGTGGGTCTCTGTGGGTCTCTGTGGGTCTCTGGGTGTCTCTGTGTATCTCTGGGTGTCTCTGTGTGTCTCTGTGGGTGTCTGTGTGTCTCTGTGGGTGTCTGTGGGTCTCTATGTGTCTCTGTGGGTCTCTGTGGGTCTCTGTGGGTCTCTGTGGATCTCTGTGCATCTCTGTGGGTCTCTGTGGGTCTCTGTGTGTCTCTATGGGTGTATCTGTGGTTGTGTTTGTCTGTGGGTCTCTGTGGGTCTCTGTGGGTCTCGGTGTATCTCTGTGTATCTCTGTGGGTCTCTGTGAGTCTCTGTGGGTCTCTGTGGATCTCTGTGGGTCTCTGTGGGTCTCTGTGGGTCTCTGGGTGTCTCTGTGTATCTCTGGGTGTCTCTATGGGTGTATCTGTGGTTGTGTTTGTCTGTGGGTCTCGGTGTGCATGGTACGGGGAGCGGTGTTGTAGTGGTTAGCTCACCGCGCATATGAACCCGGCGACCCCAGTTCGATTCCCGCTCACGGCCAACACCGTCAATGACGATTGTTTGAACCGGTCCTGGGCCTCGCCAAGGTCGACTCAGCCTCAAAACGTGCACCTGGTGTAGCGGTGTAGCGTAGTAAACATCGCCACTGGGGAGACAAAGGCGTGGTGCTGGCCACCCACCCCCTTGTGTGCCATTCTGGCCTTGATAGGTGCTGCTCACTGACAGCACTTACCCCAACAGTATGTTCATGCTACACGGGGGATCTTTGTATTTGTGTGTGTGTGTGTTGAACGTCTTTTGTACCACCGTATGTAGCCAACCGTGCCAAGCTGTGGGTCTCTATGGGTCTAGGGGTTTCTCTGTGGGTCTCTATGGGTTTCTCTGTGGGTGTCTATGGGTGTCTCTGTGGGTCTCTATGGGTTTCTCTGTGGGTGTCTATGGGTGTCTCTGTGGGTGTCTATGGGTGTCTCTGTGGGTCTCTATGGGTTTCTCTGTGGGTGTCTATGGGTGTCTCTGTGCGTGTCTATGGGTTTCTCTGTGGGTGTCTATGGGTGTCTCTGTGGGTCTCTATTGGTCTGGGTGTCTGTGGGTCTCTACGGGTTTCTCTGTGGGTGTCTATGGGTGTCTCTGTGGGTCTCTATGGGTCTGGGTGTCTGTGGGTCTCTATGGGTTTCTCTGTGGGTGTCTGTGGGTCTCTATGGGTTTCTCTGTGGGTGTCTATGGGTGTCTCTGTGGGTCTCTATGGGTCTGGGTGTCTGTGGGTCTCTATGGGTTTCTCTGTGGGTGTCTATGGGTGTCTCTGTGGGTCTCTATGGGTCTGGGTGTCTATGGGTGTCTCTGTGGGTCTCTATGGGTTTCTCTGTGGGTGTCTATGGGTGTCTCTGTGGGTCTCTATGGGTCTGGGTGTCTGTGGGTCTCTATGGGTTTCTCTGTGGGTGTCTATGGGTGTCTCTGTGGGTCTCTATGGGTCTGGGTGTCTATGGGTCTCTATGGGTTTCTCCGTGGGTGTCTATGGGTGTCTCTGTGGGTCTCTATGGGTCTGGGTGTCTGTGGGTCTCTACGGGTTTCTCTGTGGGTGTCTATGGGTGTCTCTGTGGGTCTCTATGGGTCTGGGTGTCTGTGGGTCTCTATGGGTTTCTCTGTGGGTGTCTATGGGTGTCTCTATGGGTTTCTCTGTGGGTGTCTATGGGTGTCTCTGTGGGTCTCTATGGGTCTGGGTGTCTATGGGTGTCTCTGTGGGTCTCTATGGGTCTGGGTGTCTGTGGGTCTCTGTGGAGGAGGCTCGTGAAGGACGCTGCTACTGGGCAGTTGGAGGCAGTCGCCCTCCCAACAACAACGGAGGGCGGAGGAGCGACGCTCACAACAACGAGCGGAGCGCCGGGTGGCTAAAGCACAGCGGGTTGGCACAGTAGGGGGGCACAGGTGGTGCATCAGCCAGTCATCTCAGTCATCTCAGTCATCTCGATTTGGTGCGTTCGTAACTGCAGGAATTAATCTTTGTTTTTTTTCGGTAAAGTCACGTAGAAATAAGAAGAAATAAAAATAACATGCTACACGACGTTTCGATTGCAACACAAGCAATCATCATCAGGTAGAGGAAACACATAACCGCAGATATATATACACAGACCTTAAGTAGAGGGAATTAACAGAGATATACCAGGGGACACAGACGCAGCATCGCACTAAATCAAACGGGGTTTAGCAAAATTTGGAAACTAAAGCAACACAGGCGGTCGGTTAAAACACAATTAACGCGTGGTCTGGTTGAACACGCTGTTTCAAAGATTGTTAAATTGTAAGTTGAGTGTGAAATTTAAGATCGTGATGGAATACTTACCGTAGAGAGACCTGTGGGGGGTGGGGGTGGTGGGGGGAGACACGCAACGCAGTTAAGAGGTGAAGCAGCTCTGTACCGAGGCCTTAAATAGCCAGAGATATGGGACGGTGACTGGGTCTCGGAGTCGACGGGACACAGATTGGCGTGACACAAGTTGTCAGGCACACAGAGAGAGAGAGGCTGCAACAGCAGCAGCGCACACTTCGAGACACCCAGGGACACTGCTTTAGACAGAGACAGAGACAGCGACGTTAATACAATTCAAGACGCAAAGGCAGACGCACCAGCGGGAAAAGAAAAAAAAAGATTAATTCCTGCAGTCACGAAAACACCAAATCGAGTTTGAACCACCTCTTTGGGGAGGCGTGAAAATCCGTGTCTTTGTGTTGTCTCTGCTGGTAGCGGAGCTGAACAGAGACGTAGCAGTTAGCAGTGGAGAGAGCCTAGCGACGGTGATAGCGGAGAGCGGAGACGAAGCGGTTAGCGGCGGAGTGAGCGAAGTGATCGTCGGGAGCAAGCGAAGTGATCTTGGGGGAGCAAGCGAAGTGATCTTGGGGATCAAGCGAAGTGATCTTGGGGGAGCAAGCGAAGTGATCTTGGGGGAGCAAGCGAAGTGATCTTGGGGATCAAGCGAAGTGATCTTGGGGGAGCAAGCGAAGTGATCTTGGGGATCAAGCGAAGTGATCTTGGGGGAGCAAGCGAAGTGATTGTAGGGGAGTAAGCGAAGTGATCTTGGGGAGTAAGCGAAGTTATTGTAGGGGAGTAAGCGAAGTGATCTTGGGGGAGCAAGCGAAGTGATCTTGGGGGAGTAAGCGAAGTGATCTTGGGGGAGCAAGCGAAGTGATCTTGGGGAGCAAGCGAAGTGATCGTGGGGGAGCAAGCGAAGTGATCTTGGGGGAGCAAGCGAAGTGATCTTGGGGAGTAAGCGAAGTGATCTTGGGGGAGTAAGCGAAGTGATCGTGGGGGAGCAAGTGCAGTGATCTTGGGGGAGTAATTGAAGTGATCTTGGGGGAGCAAGCGAAGTGATCTTGGGGAGCAAGCGAAGTGATCTTGGGGGAGTAAGCGAAGTGATCTTGGGGAGCAAGCGAAGTGATCTTGGGGGACCAAGCGAAGTGATCGTGGGGGAGTAAGCGAAGTGATTCTGGGGGAGCAAGCGAAGTGATCTTGGGGGAGCAAGCGAAGTGATAGTGGGGGAGCAAGCGAAGTGATCTTGGGGAGCAAGCGAAGTGATCGTGGGGAAGTAAGCGAAGTGATAGTGGGGGAGCAAGCGAAGTGATCTTGGGGAGTAAACGAAGTGATCTTGGGGGAGCAAGCGAAGTGATAGTTGGGGTGCAAGCGAAGTGATCTTGGGGGAGTAAGCGAAGTGATCTTGGGGAGTAAGTGAAGTGATCTTGGGGAGCAAGCGAAGTGATCTTTGGGAGCAAGCGAAGTGATCTTGGGGGAGCAAGCGAAGTGATCGTGGAGGAGCAAGCGAAGTGATCTTGGGGGAGCAAGCGAAGTGATCTTGGGGGAGCAAGCGAAGTGATCTTGGGGGAGCAAGCGAAGTGATAGTTGGGGTGCAAGCGAAGTGATCTTGGGGGAGTAAGCGAAGTGATCTTGGGGAGTAAGTGAAGTGATCTTGGGGAGCAAGCGAAGTGATCTTTGGGAGCAAGCGAAGTGATCTTGGGGGAGCAAGCGAAGTGATCGTGGAGGAGCAAGCGAAGTGATCTTGGGGGAGCAAGCGAAGTGATAGTGGGGGAGCAAGCGAAGTGATCTTGGGGGAGCAAGCGAAGTGATCTTGGGGGAGCAAGCGAAGTGATCTTGGGGGAGCAAGCGAAGTGATCTTGGGGGAGCAAGCGAAGTGATCTTGGGGAGCAAGCGAAGTGATCGTGGGGAGTAAGCGAAGTGATAGTTGGGGAGTAAGCGAAGTGATCTTGGGGAGCAAGCGAAGTGATAGTGGGGGAGCAAGCGAAGTGATCTTGGGGAGCAAGCGAAGTGATCTTGGGGAGCAAGCGAAGTGATCTTGGGGGAGCAAGCGAAGTGATCTTGGGGGAGCAAGCGAAGTGATAGTTGGGGTGCAAGCGAAGTGATCTTGGGGGAGTAAGCGAAGTGATCTTGGGGAGTAAGTGAAGTGATCTTGGGGAGCAAGCGAAGTGATCTTGGGGGCGCCAGCGAAGTGATCTTGGGGGAGTAAGCGAAGTGATCTTGGGGGAGCAAGCGAAGTGATCTTGGGGAGTAAGCGAAGTGATCTTGGGGGAGCAAGCGAAGTGATCTTGGGGAGTAAGCGAAGTGATCTTGGGGGAGCAAGCGAAGTGATCTTGGGGGAGCAAGCGAAGTGATCTTGGGGGAGCAAGTGAAGTGATAGTTGGGGTGCAAGCGAAGTGATCTTTGGGAGCAAGCGAAGTGATCTTGGGGGAGCAAGCGAAGTGATCGTGGAGGAGCAAGCGAAGTGATCTTGGGGGAGCAAGCGAAGTGATAGTGGGGGAGCAAGCGAAGTGATCTTGGGGGAGCAAGCGAAGTGATCTTGGGGGAGCAAGCGAAGTGATCTTGGGGGAGCAAGCGAAGTGATCTTGGGGGAGCAAGCGAAGTGATCTTGGGGAGCAAGCGAAGTGATCGTGGGGAGTAAGCGAAGTGATAGTTGGGGAGTAAGCGAAGTGATCTTGGGGAGCAAGCGAAGTGATAGTGGGGGAGCAAGCGAAGTGATCTTGGGGAGCAAGCGAAGTGATCTTGGGGAGTAAACGAAGTGATCTTGGGGGAGCAAGCGAAGTGATCTTGGGGGAGCAAGCGAAGTGATAGTTGGGGTGCAAGCGAAGTGATCTTGGGGGAGTAAGCGAAGTGATCTTGGGGAGTAAGTGAAGTGATCTTGGGGAGCAAGCGAAGTGATCTTGGGGGAGCCAGCGAAGTGATCTTGGGGGAGTAAGCGAAGTGATCTTGGGGGAGCAAGCGAAGTGATCTTGGGGAGTAAGCGAAGTGATCTTGGGGGAGCAAGCGAAGTGATCTTGGGGAGTAAGCGAAGTGATCTTGGGGGAGCAAGCGAAGTGATAGTGGGGGAGTGGAGAGACAAAGGTGGCGAGCGAGCCGTGGCGACCAGGATACCGTGGAATATTCAGGACGTGCTGAGAGTTGTAAATAAAGCGGTGTTCGGAGAAAGGCAGAAGTTGTCCGAGTGAAATCGAACACTACATATGTATAGACGTTTTCTCCATATACAAAAGGCGAAGTTGTGATTGTGTGTGTCTGTTCGAAATGTTTAGAGGACTTCCCGACATGCAACAAACTTGACATTTGCCATGTGGGTACTTTCCAGACTGTACACCATGCAAACATTATTAAAATACAATTTTGTGGGGTTTTTTCGGGGGGGCGGGGGGGGGAGCTCAATAATGCATTTTTTTGCACGGCAAGTGAGCTGTGACGTCACATCTGTCACGTGACCCTCGCACGTTGTAGTGCAGTGTATAGCGTGGTGTAGTGTATAGCGTGGTGTATAGTAGTGTATAGTGTGGTGTAGTGTATAGTGCAGTGTATAGCGTGGTGTATAGTAGTGTATAGTGTAGTGTATAGTAGTGTATAGTGTAGTGTATAGCGTAGTGTATAGTAGTGTAGTGTATAGTGTATAGTGTGGTGTAGTGTATAGCGTGGTGTATAGTAGTGTATAGTGTGGTGTAGTGTATAGTGCAGTGTATAGCGTGGTGTATAGTAGTGTATAGTGTGGTGTAGTGTATAGTGTGGTGTAGTGTATAGTGTGGTATAGTGTGGTGTAGTGTATAGTGTAGTGTATAGCGTGGTGTATAGCGTAGTGTATAGTAGTGTAGTCTATAGTAGAGTAGTGTATAGTAGTGGAGTCTATAGTACAGTAGTGTATAGTAGTGTAGTGTGTAGTGTATAGTAGTATATAGTATAGTAGTGTATAGTGTAGTGTATAGTAGTATATAGTGTAGTGTATAGTAGTGTAGTGTGTAGTGTATAGTAGTGTATAGTGTAGTGTAATGTGTAGTGTATAGTGTAGTGTATAGTAGTGTAATGTGTAGTGTATAGTGCAGTGTATAGCGTGGTGTATAGTAGTGTATAGTGTAGTGTATAGTAGTGTATAGTGTAGTGTATAGCGTAGTGTATAGTAGTGTAGTGTATAGTGTATAGTGTGGTGTAGTGTATAGCGTGGTGTATAGTAGTGTATAGTGTGGTGTAGTGTATAGTGCAGTGTATAGCGTGGTGTATAGTAGTGTATAGTGTGGTGTAGTGTATAGTGTGGTGTAGTGTATAGTGTGGTATAGTGTGGTGTAGTGTATAGTGTAGTGTATAGCGTGGTGTATAGCGTAGTGTATAGTAGTGTAGTCTATAGTAGAGTAGTGTATAGTAGTGGAGTCTATAGTACAGTAGTGTATAGTAGTGTAGTGTGTAGTGTATAGTAGTATATAGTATAGTAGTGTATAGTGTAGTGTATAGTAGTATATAGTGTAGTGTATAGTAGTGTAGTGTGTAGTGTATAGTGTAGTGTAATGTGTAGTGTATAGTGTAGTGTATAGTAGTGTAATGTGTAGTGTATAGCGTAGTGTATAGTAGTGTAGTCTATAGTAGAGTAGTGTATAGTAGTGTAGTCTATAGTAGATTAGTTTATAGTAGTGTAGTGTATAGTGTAGTGTATAGTGTAGTGTATAGTAGTGTGTAGTGTAGTGTATAGTGTAGTGTATAGAGTAGTGTATAGTGTAGTGTATAGTAGTGTAGTGTATGGTGTAGTGTATAGTAGTGTAGTGTATAGTGCAGTGTGTAGTGCATATTGTAGTGTGTAGTGTATAGTGTAGTGTATAGTAGTGTAGTGTGTAGTGTATAGTGTAGTGTATAATAGTGTATTAGTGTATAGTGTAGTAGTGTGTAGTGTATAGTAGTGTAGTGTATAGTAGTATAGTGTAGTGTGTAGTGTATAGTGTCGTGTATAGTGTAGTGTATAGTATAGTGTATAGTAGTGTAGTGTATAGTGTAGTGTATAGTGTAGTGTATAGTATAGTGTATAGTAGTGTAGGGTATAGTGTAGTGTGTAGTGTAGTGTATAGTAGTGTAGTGTATAGTGCAGTGTATAGTAGTGTATAGCAGTGTATAGTAGTGTAGTGTATAGTAGTGTAGTGTATAGTGTAGTGTATAGTAGTGTCTAGTGTAGTGTAAAGCAGTGTATAGTGTAGTGTATAGTAGTGTAGTGTACAGTGTAGTGTATAGTGTAGTGTATAGTAGTGTCTACTGTAGTGTATAGTAGTGTATAGTGTAGTGTATAGTAGTGTAGTGTACAGTGTAGTGTATAGTGTAGTGTATAGTGTAGTGTATAGTGTAGTGTATAGTAGTGTAGTGTATAGTAGTGTATAGTGTAGTGTATAGTAGTGTATTGTATAGGAGTGTATAGTGTAGTGTATAGTGTAGTGTATAGTAGTGTATAGTGTAGTGTATAGATAGTGTAGTGTATAGTGTAGTGTATAGTAGTGTATAGTGTAGTGTATAGTGTATAGTAGTGTATAGTGTAGTGTATAGTAGTGTATAGTGTAGTGTATACTGTAGTGTATAGTAGTGTATAGTGTAGTGTATAGTGTGTACAGTGTAGTGTTTAGTGTAGTGTATAGTAGTGTAGTGTGTAGTAGTGCAGTGTATCGTGTAGTGTATAGTGTAGTGTAGTGTATAGTAGTGTAGTGTACAGTGTAGTGTATAGTGTAGTGTATAGGGTAGTGTATAGTATAGTGTAGTGTATAGTGTAGTGTATAGTGTAGTGTACAGTATAGTGTAGTGTATAGTGTAGTGTATAGTGTAGTGTATAGTAGTGTAGTGTATAGTGTAGTGTATAGTGTAGTGTATAGTGTAGTGTATAGTGTAGTGTATAGTAGTGTAGTGTATAGTGTACAGTGTAGTGTATAGTAGTGTAGTGTATAGTGTAGTGTACAGTGTAGTGTAGTGTGTAGTGTACAGTGTATAGTGTAACGGCAGCGACCATCCACTTTGCTACATCTGGTTTACACTCAGGCAGCCGGGATCGAACATTTGACGTCATCACCCTCCGCCCAATAAAGCGGTGGGACTTTGAACATTTGACGTCATCACCCTCCCCCTCAACGCGGTGGGACGTCGAATATTGACGTCATCACGACCCTTTCAGTTTTAACACGGTGGGATGTCGAACATTTGACGTCATCACGCCCGCCATTAACAATTCGGACGTCGGTGGCGTGACGTCATCGCGTTCCGCTCACCCCTGTCAATAACACTGGTGACGTCATCACGCTTCAGCTCGGTGAAATCGCGAAGCCGTGTGATGACGTCACGCCACCGCCACTCACAACAACAACAACACGGCAATGGCCGACGGTGGTGCCGAGTGCAAGCAGCGGTGAGGATGTCTGTGTGTGTGTGTCTGTGTGTGTGTCTGTATGTGTGTCTGTGTGTGTCTGTGTGTTTGTCTGTGTGTGTGTCTGTGTGTCTCTGTGTGTGTCTCTGTGTGTCTCTGTGTGTGTCTCTGTGTGTGTGGCACCTGGGTCTGCCCCGTGATTTCCTGCCAGCGGGCGTTCGACACTTCACGTGGCCTCAGGGTGCACATAGCCTGGCACAAGCGTCGTGGTGACGTCACCGCCACTTAGTGGCGAATGGCGGTTGTTGTTGTTGTCTGTGGTTGTGTCTGTATGTGTGTGTGTGTGTCTGTGTGTGTGTCTGTGTGTGTGTCTGTATGTGTCTGTGTGTGTGTCTGTGTGTGTGTCTGTATGTGTCTGTGTGTGTGTCTGTGTGTGTTTGTGTGTGTGTCTTTGTATGTGTGTGTCTTTGTGTGTGTGTGTCTTTGTGTGTGTCTGTGTGTGTGTGTCTGTCTGTGTGTGTCTGTCTGTGTGTGTCTGTGTGTGTGTCTGTGTGTGTGTTTGTGTGTCTCTGTGTGTGTCTGTGTGTGTGTGTCTGTGTGTGTGTCTGTGTGTGTGTGTGTGTCTGTATGTGTGTCTGTGTGTGTGTCTGTATGTGTGTCTGTGTGTGTCTGTATGTGTCTGTGTGTGTGTGTTTGTGTGTGTGTCTTTGTGTGTGTGTGTCTGTGTGTGTGTCTGTGTGTGTGTGTCTGTGTGTTTGTGTGTGTGTCTTTGTGTCTGTGTTTGTGTGTGTGTGTCTGTGTGTCTATCTGTGTGTGTGTCTGTGTGTGTGTTTGTGTGTCTCTGTGTGTGTCTGTGTGTGTGTCTGTGTGTGTGTATCTGTGTGTGTGTGTCTGTGTGTGTGTCTGTGTGTGTGTCTTGTGTGTGTCTGTATGTGTCTGTGTGTGTGTTTGTGTGTGTGTCTGTATGTGTGTCTGTGTTTGTGTGTGTGTGTGTCTTTGTGTCTGTGTTTGTGTGTGTCTGTGTGTCTGTCTGTGTGTGTCTGTGTGTGTGTCTGTGTGTGTTTGTGTGTCTCTGTGTGTGTCTGTGTGTGTGTCTGTGTGTGTGTATCTGTGTGTGTGTGTGTCTGTGTGTGTGTCTGTGTGTGTGTCTGTATGTGTGTCTGTGTGTGTGTCTTGTGTGTGTCTGTATGTGTCTGTGTGTGTGTGTTTGTGTGTGTGTCTTTGTGTGTGTGTGTCTTTGTGTGTGTCTGTGTGTGTGTCTGTGTGTGCGTCTGTGTGTGTGTCTGTTTGTGTGTGTCTGTGTGTGTGTCTGTGTGTGTGTTTGTGTGTCTGTGTGTGTGTGTCTCTGTGTGTGTCTGTGTGTGTCTGTGTGTGTATGTCTGTGTGTTTGTGTGTGTGTCTTTCTGTCTGTGTTTGTGTGTGTGTGTCTGTGTGTGTGTGTTTGTGTGCCTGTGTGTGTGTGTGTCTCTGTGTGTGTCTGTGTGTGTGTTTGTGTGTGTGTCTTTGTGTGTGTCTGTGTGTGTGTCTGTGTATGTGTATCTGTGTTTGTGTGTGTGTCTGTGTGTCTGTCTGTGTGTCTGTGTGTTTGTGTGTGTGTCTTTGTGTGTGTCTGTGTTTGTGTGTGTGTGTCTGTGTGTGTGTGTCTGTGTGTGGGGGTCTCTCTGGGTCTGTGTGTGTGTGTGTCTGTGTGTGTGTGTGGGTCTCTATGGGTCTGGGTGTCTGTGGGTCTCTATGGGTCTGGGTGTTTGTGGGTCTCTGGGTCTGGGTGTCTATGGGTCTCTATGGGTCTCGGTGTCTGTGGGTCTGGGTGTCTGTGGGTCTCTGTGGGTCTGGGTGTCTGTGGGTCTCTATGGGTCTGAGTGTGTGTGGGTCTCTATGGGTCTGGGTGTCTGTGGGTCTCTGTGAGTCTGGGTGTCTATGGGTCTGTGGGTCTGGGTGTCTGTGTGTCTCTGTGAGTCTGGATGTCTGTGGGTCTGTGGGTCTGGGTGTCTGTGGTTCTCTGTGGGTCTGGGTGTCTGTGAGTCTCTGTGAGTCTGGGTGTCTGTCGGTCTGGGTGTCTGTGGGTCTCTGTGGGTCTGGGTGTGTGTGGGTCTCTGTGAGTCTGAGTGTCTCTTTGGGTGTGGGTCTCTGTTGGTGTCTCTGGATCTATGGGTGTCTTTATGGTTGTGTCTGTGGGTCTGGGTGTGTGTGGGTCTCTGTGGGTCTGGGTGTCTGTGGGTCTCTGTGAGTCTGGGTGTCTGTGTGTGTGGGTCTGTGGGTCTGGGTGTGTGTGGGTCTGGGTGTGTGTGGGTCTCTGAGTCTATGAGTGTCTCTTTGGGTGTGGGTCTCTGTTGGTGTCTCTGGATCTATGGGTGTCTTTATGGGTGTGTCTATGGGTCTGAGTGTGTGTGGGTCTCTATGGGTCTGGGTGTCTGTGGGTCTCTGTGAGTGTGGGTGTCTGTGTGTGTGGGTCTGTGGGTCTGGGTGTGTGTGGGTCTGGGTGTGTGTGGGTCTCTGAGTCTATGAGTGTCTCTTTGGGTGTGGGTCTCTGTTGGTGTCTCTGGATCTATGGGTGTCTTTATGGGTGTGTCTGTGGGTCTGGGTGTGTGTGGGTCTCTGAGTCTATGAGTGTCTCTTTAGGTGTGGGTCTCTGTTGGTGTCTCTGGATCTATGGGTGTCTTTATGGGTGTGTCTGTGGGTCTGGGTGTGTGTGGGTCTCCGTGGGTCTGGGTGTCTGTGGGTCTCTGTGAGTGTGGGTGTCTGTGTGTGTGGGTCTGTGGGTCTGGGTGTGTGTGGGTCTGGGTGTGTGTGGGTCTCTGAGTCTATGAGTGTCTCTTTGGGTGTGGGTCTCTGTTGGTGTCTCTGGATCTATGGGTGTCTTTATGGGTGTGTCTGTGGGTCTGGGTGTGTGTGGGTCTCTGTGGGTCTGGGTGTCTGTGGGTCTCTGTGAGTCTGGGTGTCTGTGTGTGTGGGTCTGTGGGTCTGGGTGTGTGTGGGTCTGGGTGTGTGTCTCTGAGTCTATTAGTGTCTCTTTAGGTGTGGGTCTCTGTTGGTGTCTCTGGATCTATGGGTGTCCTTATGGGTTTGTGTGTGGGTCTGGGTGTGTGTGGGTCTCTGTGGGTCTGGGTGTCTGTGGGTCTCTGTGAGTCTGGGTGTTTGTGTGTGTGGGTCTGTGGGTCTGGGTGTGTGTGGGTCTGGGTGTGTGTGGGTCTCTGTGGGTCTGGGTGTCTGTGGGTCTCTGTGAGTCTGGGTGTCTGTGTGTGTGGGTCTGTGGGTCTGGGTGTGTGTGGGTCTGGGTGTGTGTGGGTCTCTGAGTCTATGAGTGTCTCTTTAGGTGTGGGTCTCTGTTGGTGTCTCTGGATCTATGGGTGTCTTTATGGGTGTGTCCGTGGGTCTGGGTGTGTGTGGGTCTCTGTGGGTCTGGGTGTCTGTGGGTCTCTGTGAGTCTGGGTGTCTGTGTGTGTGGGTCTGTGGGTCTGGGTGTGTGTGGGTCTGGGTGTGTGTCTCTGAGTCTATTAGTGTCTCTTTAGGTGTGGGTCTCTGTTGGTGTCTCTGGATCTATGGGTGTCTTTATGGGTGTGTCTGTGGGTCTCTGTGTATGTCCCTAATGTTGAACTTCTTTCCCACCCTATGTAGCCAACCGCACTAATCAGAGGTGCCTTGGCAAGGACAACAAACTACAGCATCAGTACTATCATCATCAGCAGCATCATCAGCAGTAGCATCAGCAGTCGCATCATCATCACCATCATCAGCACCATCTTCATCAGCAGTAGCATCATCAGCAGTAGCATCATCATCAGCAGTAGCACAATCATCATCAACAGTAGCACCATCATCATCAGCACCATCATCATCATCAGCACCATCATCATCATCAGCAGCAGCAGGCGCCATGAACTGTCGCTCGCAGGAATTTGAGCTCACGTTGGAGCTGAGGCTGGTGGAGGAGGCGGCCCTGGCCATCTTACACACGGTGCTGTTACACCGCACCACCGGTGAGCTAGTGACGAACCAGCCGTGAGTCCCAGACATTAACACTGAACCCTATGGGAGTCTCAGAGAGTAACACTGAACCCTATGGGAGCCCCAGTGATTAACACTGAACCGTATGGGATGCCCCAGTGATTAACACTGAACCCTATGTGAGTCCCAGACATTAACACTGAACCCTATGGGAGTCTCAGAGAGTAACACTGAACCCTATGGGAGCCCCAGTGATTAACACTGAACCGTATGGGATGCCCCAGTGATTAACACTGAACCCTACGGGAGCCCCAGTGATTAACAGTGAACCCTATGGGAGCCCCAGTGATTAACAGTGAACCCTACGGGAGCCCCAGTCATTAACACTGAACCCTACGGGAGCCCCAGACATTAACACTGAACCCTATGGGAGCCCCAGACATTAACACTGAACCCTATGGGAGCCCCAGTGATTAACACTGGACACTGTGGGAGCCCCAGTGATTAACACTGAACCCTATGGGAGCACCAGTGATTAACACTGAACCCTATGGGAGCCCCAGTGATTAACACTGACACCTATGGGAGCCCCAGTGATTAACACTGAACCCTATGGGAGCCCCAGTGATTAACACTGAACCCTATGGGAGCCCCAGTGATTAACACTGAACCTTATGGGAGCCCCAGTGATTAACACTGAACCCTATGGGAGCCCCAGTGATTAACACTGAACCCTATGGGAGCCCCAGTGATTAACACTGAACCCTATGGGAGCCCCAGTGATTAACACTGAACCCTATGGGAGCCCCAGTGATTAACACTGAACCCTATGGGAGCCCCAGTGATTAACACTGAACCCTACGGGAGCCCCAGTGATTAACACTGAACCCTACGGGAGCCCCAGTGATTAACACTGAACCCTATTGGAGCCCCAGTGATTAACACTGAACCCTATGGGAGCCCCAGTGATTAACACTGAACCCTATGGGAGCCCCAGTGATTAACACTGAACCCTACGGGAGCCCCAGTGATTAACACTGAACCCTACGGGAGCCCCAGTGATTAACACTGAACCCTATTGGAGCCCCAGTGATTAACACTGAACCCTATGGGAGCACCAGTGATTAACACTGAACCCTATGGGAGCCCCAGTGATTAACACTGAACCCTATTGGAGCCCCAGTGATCAACACTGAACCTTATGGGAGCCCCAGTGATTAACACTGAACCCTATTGGAGCCCCAGTGATTAACAATGAACCCTATGGGAGCCCCAGTGATTAACACTGAACCCTGTGGGAGCCCCAGTGATTAACACTGAACCCTACGGGAGCCCCAGTGATTAACACTGAACCCTATGGGAGCCCCAGTGATTAACACTGAACCCTATGGGAGCCCCAGTGATTAACAGTGAACCCTATGGGAGCCCCAGTGATTAACACTGAACCCTATGGGAGCCCCAGTGATTAACACTGAACCCTATGGGAGCCCCAGTGATTAACACTGACACCTATGGGAGCCCCAGTGATTAACACTGAACCCTATGGGAGCCCCAGTGATTAACACTGAACCTTATGGGAGCCCCAGTGATTAACACTGAACCCTATGGGAGCCCCAGTGATTAACACTGAACCCTATGGGAGCCCCAGTGATTAACACTGAACCCTATGGGAGCCCCAGTGATTAACACTGAACCCTATGGGAGCCCCAGTGATTAACACTGAACCCTATGGGAGCCCCAGTGATTAACACTGAACCCTATGGGAGCCCCAGTGATTAACACTGAACCCTATGGGAGCCCCAGTGATTAACACTGAACCCTATGGGAGCCTCAGTGATCAACACTGAACCCTATGGGAGCCCCAGTGATCAACACTGAACCCTACGGGAGCCCCAGTGATTAACACTGAACCCTATGGGAGCACCAGACATTAACACTGAACCCTATGGGAGCCCCAGTGATTAACACTGAACCCTACGGGAGCCCCAGTGATTAACACTGAACCCTATTGGAGCCCCAGTGATTAACACTGAACCCTATGGGAGCCCCAGTGATTAACACTGAACCCTATGGGAGCACCAGTGATTAACACTGAACCCTATGGGAGCCCCAGTGATTAACACTGAACCCTATGGGAGCCCCAGTGATCAACACTGAACCCTATGGGAGCCCCAGACATTAACACTGAACCCTATGGGAGCCTCAGTGATCAACACTGAACCCTATGGGAGCCCCAGTGATCAACACTGAACCCTACGGGAGCCCCAGTGATTAACACTGAACCCTATGGGAGCACCAGACATTAACACTGAACCCTATGGGAGCCCCAGTGATTAACACCTGAACCCTATGGGAGCCCCAGACATTAACACTGAACCGTATGGGAGCCCCAGACATTAACACTGAACCCTATGGGAGCCCCAGTGATTAACACTGAACCCTATTGGAGCCCCAGTGATTAACACTGAACCCTATGGGAGCCCCAGTAATTAACAGTGAACCCTACGGGAGGCAGGGTAGTCTGAGTCCGTGTGCCCCCCTGGCAGGGCGCTTCTCGTATCAGCGGGAGGGGACCTACTCTGTGGGAGCCATCGGCTGCTGTGACGTGGACTGCGAGCGGCTGGGTAGCACTTACGTACGTGTAGCCAGCGCCAGCCTGGACCGCTCCCTACGCAGCGCTGTTACAGCCTTCACTGTGAGTTACTGCTACACTCACTACTACTACACTAGTACTACACTACTACTACACTAGTACTACTACACTCACTACGTACGTGTAGCCAGCGCCAGCCTGGACCGCTCCCTACGCAGCGCTGTTACAGCCTTCACTGTGAGTTACTGCTACACTCACTACTACTACACTAGTACTACACTACTACTACACTACTACTACACTAGTACTACTACACTCACTACGTACGTGTAGCCAGCGCCAGCCTGGACCGCTCCCTACGCAGCGCTGTCACAGCCTTCACTGTGAGTTACTGCTACACTCACTACTACTACTAGTACATTACTACTACACTACTACTAGTACTACTGCTACTACACTAGTACTAGTACACTACTACTACACTCACTACACTACTACTACACTACTACTACACTCACTACGTACGTGTAGCCAGCGCCAGCCTGGCCCGCTCCCTACGAAGCGCTGTTACAGCCTTCACTGTGAGTTACTGCTACACTCACTACTACTACACTAGTACTACACTAGTACTACTACACTACTACTACACTAGTACTACTACACTAGTACTACACTAGTACTACTACACTACTACTCCACTAGTACTACTACACTAGTACTACACTACTATTACACTACTACTACACTACTATTACACTCACTACACTACTACTACACTACTACTACACTAGTACTACTACACTACTACTACACTACTACTACTACACTCACTACTACTACACTAGTACTACTACAACTACACTAGTACTACACTACTACACTCACTACTACTACACTAGTACTACTACACTCACTACGTACGTGTAGCCAGCGCCAGCCTGGACCGCTCCCTACGCAGCGCTGTTACAGCCTTCACTGTGAGTTACTGCTACACTCACTACTACTACACTAGTACTACACTACTACTACACTACTACTACTAGTACACTACTACTAGTACTAGTACACTACTACTACACTAGTACTACACTACTACTACACTACTACTACACTACTACTACTACACTACTACTACACTACTACACTACTACTACACTACTACTAGTACTACTACACTACTACTACACTACTAGTACTACTACACTACTGCTACTACACTACTACTACTACACTACTACACTACTACTACACTACTACTACTAGTACTACACTACTACTACACTCACTACTACACTACTACTACACTACTACACTCACTACTACTACACTACTACTACTACTACACTACTACTACTACACTCACTACTACTACACTACTACTAGTACTACTACACTACTACACTCACTACTACTACACTACTACACTACTACTACACTAGTACTACTACACTCACTAGTACTACACTACTAGTACTACTACACTACTACACTACTACTACACTCACTACTACTACACTACTACTACTACACTACTACTACTAGTACTACTACTACACTCACTACTACTACACTACTACTACACTACTACTAGTACTACTACTACACTACTACTACTACACTACTACTACTACACTCACTACTACTACACTACTACTACTACACTCACTACTACACTATCTCTGTCTTTGTGTCTCTATCTCTGTGTGTCTCTGTCTCTCTTTCTATCTCTCTGTGTCTCTCACTGTCTGTCTCTGTGTGTCTCTCTGTCTCTCTGTCTGTCTCTCTGTCTCTGTGTGTGTCTCTGTCTCTAGGACGCCCTCAGGGCTTGCGAGGCTGCTGCAGGAGTGGGTGTTGTTGTGTGTGGCACTCTCTCGCTGGAGTTCTATCTCTTGTCTCTCTGTCTCTCTGTGTGTCTCTGTCTCTCTGTGTGTCTCTCACTATCTGTCTCTTTGTGTGTCTCTCTGTGTGTCTCTGTCTCTCACTCACTGTCTCTAGGACGCCCTCAGGGCTTGCGATGCCTCTGCAGGAGTGGGTGTTGTTGTGTGTGTGGCACTCTCTCGCTGGAGTTCTATCTCTTGTCTCTCTGTCTCTCTTTGTGTCTGTGTCTCTCTGTGTGTGTGTCTCTGTCTCTCTGTCTCTCTGTGTGTGTCTCTAGGATGCCCTCAGGGCTTGCGAGGCCTCTGCAGGAGTGGGTGTTGGTGTGTGTGGGACTCTCTCGCTGGAGTTCTATCTCTTGTCTCTCTGTCTCTCTGTGTGTCTCTCTGTGTCTCTGTCTCTCTGTGTGTGTCTCTGTCTCTCTGTGTGTCTCTGTTTGTGTCTCTGTGTGTCTCTAGGATGCCCTCAGGGCTTGCGAGGCCTCTGCAGGAGTGGGTGTTGGTGTGTGTGGGACTCTCTCGCTGGAGTTCTATCTCTTGTCTCTCTGTCTCTCTGTGTGTCTCTGTCTCTCTGTGTGTGTGTCTCTGTCTCTCTGTCTCTGTGTGTGTGTCTCTAGGACGCCCTCAGGGCTTGCGAGGCCTCTGCAGGAGTGGGTGTTGGTGTGTGCGGGACGCTCTCGCTGGAGTTCTATCTCTTGTCTCTCTGTCTCTCTGTGTGTCTCTCTGTGTCTCTGTCTCTCTGTGTGTGTCTCTGTCTCTCTGTGTGTCTCTGTTTGTGTCTCTGTGTGTCTCTAGGACGCCCTCAGGGCTTGCGAGGCCTCTGCAGGAGTGGGTGTTGGTGTGTGCGGGACGCTCTCGCTGGAGTTCTATCTCTTGTCTCTCTGTGTGTGTCTCTGTCTCTCTGTGTGTCTCTGTGTGTCTCTGTCTCTCTGTGTGTCTCTGTGTGTGTGTCTCTAGGACGCCCTCAGGGCTTGCGAGGCCTCTGCAGGAGTGGGTGTTGGTGTGTGTGGGACTCTCTCGCTGGAGTTCTATCTCTTGTCTCTCTGTGTGTGTCTCTGTCTCTCTGTGTGTCTCTGTGTGTCTCTGTCTCTCTGTGTGTCTCTGTGTGTGTGTCTCTAGGACGCCCTCAGGGCTTGCGAGGCCTCTGCAGGAGTGGGTGTTGGTGTGTGTGGGACTCTCTCGCTGGAGTTCTATCTCTTGTCTCTCTGTCTCTCTGTCTCTCTGTGTGTGTGTCTCTGTCTCTCTGTCTCTCTGTGTGTGTCTCTGTCTCTCTGTCTCTCTGTGTGTGTCTCTAGGACGCCCTCAGGGCTTGCGAGGCCTCTGCAGGAGTGGGTGTTGGTGTGTGTGGGACGCTCTCGCTGGAGTTCTATCTCTTGTCTCTCTGTCTCTGTGTGTGTGTGTCTCTGTCTCTCTGTCTCTCTGTGTGTGTCTCTAGGACGCCCTCAGGGCTTGCGAGGCCTCTGCAGGAGTGGGTGTTGGTGTGTGCGGGATGCTCTCGCTGGAGTTCTATCTCTTGTCTCTCTGTCTCTCTGTGTGTGTGTCTCTGTCTCTCTGTCTCTCTGTGTGTCTCTCTAGGACGCCCTCAGGGCTTGCGAGGCCTCTGCAGGAGTGGGTGTTGGTGTGTGTGGGACTCTCTCGCTGGAGTTCTATCTCTTGTCTCTCTGTCTCTCTGTCTGTCTCTCTGTGTGTGTCTCTGTGTGTCTCTCTGTCTCTCTGTGTGTGTCTCTAGGACGCCCTCAGGGCTTGCGAGGCCTCTGCAGGAGTGGGTGTTGGTGTGTGTGGGACGCTCTCGCTGGAGTTCTATCTCTTGTCTCTCTGTCTCTCTGTCTCTCTGTGTGTGTGTCTCTGTCTCTCTGTGTGTGTCTCTAGGACGCCCTCAGGGCTTGCGAGGCCTCTGCAGGAGTGGGTGTTGGTGTGTGTGGGACGCTCTCGCTGGAGTTCTATCTCTTGTCTCTCTGTCTCTCTGTCTCTGTGTGTGTCTCTGTCTCTCTGTGTGTCTCTGTGTGTCTCTAGGACGCCCTCAGGGCTTGCGAGGCCTCTGCAGGAGTGGGTGTTGGTGTGTGTGGCACTCTCTCGCTGGAGTTCTATCTCTTGTCTCTCTGTCTCTCTGTGTGTGTGTCTCTGTCTCTTTGTGTGTGTCTCTAGGACGCCCTCAGGGCTTGCGAGGCCTCTGCAGGAGTGGGTGTTGGTGTGTGTGGGATGCTCTCGCTGGAGTTCTATCTCTTGTCTCTCTGTCTCTCTGTCTCTGTGTGTGTCTCTGTCTCTCTGTGTGTCTCTGTGTGTCTCTAGGACGCCCTCAGGGCTTGCGAGGCCTCTGCAGGAGTGGGTGTTGGTGTGTGTGGCACTCTCTCGCTGGAGTTCTATCTCTTGTCTCTCTGTCTCTCTGTCTCTGTGTGTGTCTCTGTCTCTCTGTGTGTCTCTGTGTGTCTCTAGGACGCCCTCAGGGCTTGCGAGGCCTCTGCAGGAGTGGGTGTTGGTGTGTGTGGGACGCTCTCGCTGGAGTTCTATCTCTTGTCTCTCTGTCTCTCTGTCTCTGTGTGTGTCTCTGTCTCTCTGTGTGTCTCTGTGTGTCTCTAGGACGCCCTCAGGGCTTGCGAGGCCTCTGCAGGAGTGGGTGTTGGTGTGTGTGGCACTCTCTCGCTGGAGTTCTATCTCTTGTCTCTCTGTCTCTCTGTCTCTCTGTGTGTGTGTCTCTGTCTCTCTGTGTGTGTCTCTAGGACGCCCTCAGGGCTTGCGAGGCCTCTGCAGGAGTGGGTGTTGGTGTGTGTGGGACGCTCTCGCTGGAGTTCTATCTCTTGTCTCTCTGTCTCTCTGTCTCTGTGTGTGTCTCTGTCTCTCTGTGTGTCTCTGTGTGTCTCTAGGACGCCCTCAGGGCTTGCGAGGCCTCTGCAGGAGTGGGTGTTGGTGTGCGTGGCACTCTCTCGCTGGAGTTCTATCTCTTGTCTCTCTGTCTCTCTGTCTCTGTGTGTGTCTCTGTGTGTCTCTGTGTGTTTCTAGGACGCCCTCAGGGCTTGCGAGGCCTCTGCAGGAGTGGGTGTTGGTGTGTGTGGGACTCTCTCGCTGGAGTTCTATCTCTTGTCTCTCTGTCTCTCTGTGTGTGTCTCTAGGACGCCCTCAGGGCTTGCGAGGCCTCTGCAGGAGTGGGTGTTGGTGTGTGTGGGACGCTCTCGCTGGAGTTCTATCTCTTGTCTCTCTGTCTCTCTGTCTCTGTGTGTGTCTCTGTGTGTCTCTGTGTGTCTCTGTGTGTCTCTAGGACGCCCTCAGGGCTTGCGAGGCCTCTGCAGGAGTGGGTGTTGGTGTGTGTGGGACTCTCTCGCTGGAGTTCTATCTCTTGTCTCTCTGTCTCTCTGTGTGTGTCTCTAGGACGCCCTCAGGGCTTGCGAGGCCTCTGCAGGAGTGGGTGTTGGTGTGTGTGGCACTCTCTCGCTGGAGTTCTATCTCTTGTCTCTCTGTCTCTCTGTCTCTGTGTGTGTCTCTGTCTCTCTGTGTGTCTCTGTGTGTCTCTAGGACGCCCTCAGGGCTTGCGAGGCCTCTGCAGGAGTGGGTGTTGGTGTGTGTGGCACTCTCTCGCTGGAGTTCTATCTCTTGTCTCTCTGTCTCTCTGTGTGTGTGTCTCTGTCTCTCTGTGTGTGTCTCTAGGACGCCCTCAGGGCTTGCGAGGCCTCTGCAGGAGTGGGTGTTGGTGTGTGTGGGACGCTCTCGCTGGAGTTCTATCTCTTGTCTCTCTGTCTCTCTGTCTCTGTGTGTGTCTCTGTCTCTCTGTGTGTCTCTGTGTGTCTCTAGGACGCCCTCAGGGCTTGCGAGGCCTCTGCAGGAGTGGGTGTTGGTGTGCGTGGCACTCTCTCGCTGGAGTTCTATCTCTTGTCTCTCTGTCTCTCTGTCTCTGTGTGTGTCTCTGTGTGTCTCTGTGTGTCTCTAGGACGCCCTCAGGGCTTGCGAGGCCTCTGCAGGAGTGGGTGTTGGTGTGTGTGGGACTCTCTCGCTGGAGTTCTATCTCTTGTCTCTCTGTCTCTCTGTGTGTGTCTCTAGGACGCCCTCAGGGCTTGCGAGGCCTCTGCAGGAGTGGGTGTTGGTGTGTGTGGGACGCTCTCGCTGGAGTTCTATCTCTTGTCTCTCTGTCTCTCTGTCTCTGTGTGTGTCTCTGTGTGTCTCTGTGTGTCTCTGTGTGTCTCTAGGACGCCCTCAGGGCTTGCGAGGCCTCTGCAGGAGTGGGTGTTGGTGTGTGTGGGACGCTCTCGCTGGAGTTCTATCTCTTGTCTCTCTGTCTCTCTGTCTCTGTGTGTGTCTCTGTCTCTCTGTGTGTCTCTGTGTGTCTCTAGGACGCCCTCAGGGCTTGCGAGGCCTCTGCAGGAGTGGGTGTTGGTGTGTGTGGCTCTCTCTCGCTGGAGTTCTATCTCTTGTCTCTCTGTCTCTCTGTCTCTCTGTGTGTGTGTCTCTGTCTCTCTGTGTGTGTCTCTAGGACGCCCTCAGGGCTTGCGAGGCCTCTGCAGGAGTGGGTGTTGGTGTGTGTGGGACGCTCTCGCTGGAGTTCTATCTCTTGTCTCTCTGTCTCTCTGTCTCTGTGTGTGTCTCTGTCTCTCTGTGTGTCTCTGTGTGTCTCTAGGACGCCCTCAGGGCTTGCGAGGCCTCTGCAGGAGTGGGTGTTGGTGTGCGTGGCACTCTCTCGCTGGAGTTCTATCTCTTGTCTCTCTGTCTCTCTGTCTCTGTGTGTGTCTCTGTGTGTCTCTGTGTGTCTCTAGGACGCCCTCAGGGCTTGCGAGGCCTCTGCAGGAGTGGGTGTTGGTGTGTGTGGGACTCTCTCGCTGGAGTTCTATCTCTTGTCTCTCTGTCTCTCTGTGTGTGTCTCTAGGACGCCCTCAGGGCTTGCGAGGCCTCTGCAGGAGTGGGTGTTGGTGTGTGTGGCACTCTCTCGCTGGAGTTCTATCTCTTGTCTCTCTGTCTCTCTGTGTGTGTGTCTCTGTCTCTCTGTGTGTGTCTCTAGGACGCCCTCAGGGCTTGCGAGGCCTCTGCAGGAGTGGGTGTTGGTGTGTGTGGGACGCTCTCGCTGGAGTTCTATCTCTTGTCTCTCTGTCTCTCTGTCTCTGTGTGTGTCTCTGTCTCTCTGTGTGTCTCTGTGTGTCTCTAGGACGCCCTCAGGGCTTGCGAGGCCTCTGCAGGAGTGGGTGTTGGTGTGTGTGGCACTCTCTCGCTGGAGTTCTATCTCTTGTCTCTCTGTCTCTCTGTCTCTCTGTGTGTGTGTCTCTGTCTCTCTGTGTGTGTCTCTAGGACGCCCTCAGGGCTTGCGAGGCCTCTGCAGGAGTGGGTGTTGGGGTGTGTGGGACGCTCTCGCTGGAGTTCTATCTCTTGTCTCTCTGTCTCTCTGTCTCTGTGTGTGTCTCTGTCTCTCTGTGTGTCTCTGTGTGTCTCTAGGACGCCCTCAGGGCTTGCGAGGCCTCTGCAGGAGTGGGTGTTGGTGTGCGTGGCACTCTCTCGCTGGAGTTCTATCTCTTGTCTCTCTGTCTCTCTGTCTCTGTGTGTGTCTCTGTGTGTCTCTGTGTGTCTCTAGGACGCCCTCAGGGCTTGCGAGGCCTCTGCAGGAGTGGGTGTTGGTGTGTGTGGGACTCTCTCGCTGGAGTTCTATCTCTTGTCTCTCTGTCTCTCTGTGTGTGTCTCTAGGACGCCCTCAGGGCTTGCGAGGCCTCTGCAGGAGTGGGTGTTGGTGTGTGTGGGACGCTCTCGCTGGAGTTCTATCTCTTGTCTCTCTGTCTCTCTGTCTCTGTGTGTGTCTCTGTGTGTCTCTGTGTGTCTCTGTGTGTCTCTAGGACGCCCTCAGGGCTTGCGAGGCCTCTGCAGGAGTGGGTGTTGGTGTGTGTGGGACTCTCTCGCTGGAGTTCTATCTCTTGTCTCTCTGTCTCTCTGTGTGTGTCTCTAGGACGCCCTCAGGGCTTGCGAGGCCTCTGCAGGAGTGGGTGTTGGTGTGTGTGGCACTCTCTCGCTGGAGTTCTATCTCTTGTCTCTCTGTCTCTCTGTGTGTGTGTCTCTGTCTCTCTGTGTGTGTCTCTAGGACGCCCTCAGGGCTTGCGAGGCCTCTGCAGGAGTGGGTGTTGGTGTGTGTGGGACGCTCTCGCTGGAGTTCTATCTCTTGTCTCTCTGTCTCTCTGTCTCTGTGTGTGTCTCTGTCTCTCTGTGTGTCTCTGTGTGTCTCTAGGACGCCCTCAGGGCTTGCGAGGCCTCTGCAGGAGTGGGTGTTGGTGTGCGTGGCACTCTCTCGCTGGAGTTCTATCTCTTGTCTCTCTGTCTCTCTGTCTCTGTGTGTCTCTGTGTGTCTCTGTGTGTCTCTAGGACGCCCTCAGGGCTTGCGAGGCCTCTGCAGGAGTGGGTGTTGGTGTGTGTGGGACTCTCTCGCTGGAGTTCTATCTATTGTCTCTCTGTCTCTCTGTGTGTGTCTCTAGGACGCCCTCAGGGCTTGCGAGGCCTCTGCAGGAGTGGGTGTTGGTGTGTGTGGGACGCTCTCGCTGGAGTTCTATCTCTTGTCTCTCTGTCTCTCTGTCTCTGTGTGTGTCTCTGTGTGTCTCTGTGTGTCTCTGTGTGTCTCTAGGACGCCCTCAGGGCTTGCGAGGCCTCTGCAGGAGTGGGTGTTGGTGTGTGTGGGACTCTCTCGCTGGAGTTCTATCTCTTGTCTCTCTGTCTCTCTGTGTGTGTCTCTAGGACGCCCTCAGGGCTTGCGAGGCCTCTGCAGGAGTGGGTGTTGGTGTGTGTGGGACGCTCTCGCTGGAGTTCTATCTCTTGTCTCTCTGTCTCTCTGTCTCTGTGTGTGTCTCTGTCTCTCTGTGTGTCTCTGTGTGTCTCTAGGACGCCCTCAGGGCTTGCGAGGCCTCTGCAGGAGTGGGTGTTGGTGTGTGTGGGACTCTCTCGCTGGAGTTCTATCTCTTGTCTCTCTGTCTCTCTGTGTGTCTCTCTGTGTCTCTGTCTCTCTGTGTGTGTCTCTAGGACGCCCTCAGGGCTTGCGAGGCCTCTGCAGGAGTGGGTGTTGGTGTGTGTGGCACTCTCTCGCTGGAGTTTTATCAGCGTAAGCGCTGCCGCTGGCCCTTCCCTGATGAATGTGCCCCCTGGGAGGTGTGGACCCTGCGGGTGAACCTCGTCACGGCCTCCAGTGAGCACGAACGCCTGGTGGGTTCATCATGAAAGTGTTTTTTTTGGGGGGGTTAGATCGCGTTTATTTATAAATGTGTCGTAACCCTCCACCACCCGACACGGCCAATCAGCAAAAAAAAAAGTGTCACGTTGACAAAAAGACAAAAATAGTTCACTACTTTAGCCCCTCGCCGGTGTGTTGTTGAAGAGTGAATCCACAACATTTACAGTTTGAGTTGTACTGTGACGTTTCGATGGTAAATACATCCAGCATCATCATCGGGCAATTCGCCAGAATGGTAAAGTCCTCTCCACTTGCTCCCGGTCTTAAATAGAACAGCAGCAGGGTGACGTCATCACTTAACTCATATCAGGTGCAGTGATTAGAGGCGGAGGGGGGGGTATTGTAATTATAAAATCGATTGGTAATCAGTCAATGGTGGGTTCACCATGGCCAGCTTCACCATGGCCAGGTTCACCATGGCCAGGTTCACTGTGTAGTGTTCACCATGGCCAGGTTCACCATGGCCAGGTTCACCATGGCCAGGTTCACCATGGCCAGGTTCACCATGGTCAGGTGACTGTGTCATGTTCACCATGACCAGGTTCATCATGGCCAGGTTCACTGTGTAGTGTTCACCATGGCCAGGTTCACTGTGTAGTGTTCACCATGGCCAGGTTCACTGTGTAGTGTTCACCATGACCATGTTCACCATGGCCAGGTTCACCGTGGCCAGGTTCACTGTGTAGTGTTCACCATGACCATGTTCACCATGGCCAGGTTCACCATGGCCAGGTTCACCATGGTCAGGTGACTGTGTCATGTTCACCATGACCAGGTTCACCATGGCCAGGCTCACTGTGTAGTGTTCACCATGGCCAGGTTCACCATGGCCAGGTTCACCATGGCCAGGTTCACCATGGCCAGGTTCACCATGGCCAGGTTCACTGTGTAGTGTTCACCATGGTCAGGTTCACCATGGCCAGGTTCACCATGGCCAGGTTCACTGTGTAGTGTTCACCATGGCCAGGTTCACCATGGCCAGGTTCACTGTGTAGTGTTCACCATGGCCAGGTTCACCATGGCCAGGTTCACTGTCTAGTGTTCACCATGGCCAGGTTCACCATGGCCAGGTTCACTGTGTAGTGTTCACCATGGCCAGGTTCACTGTGTAGTGTTCACCATGGCCAGGTTCACCATGGCCAGGTTCACCATGGCCAGGTTCACTGTGTAGTGTTCACCATGACCATGTTCACCATGGTCAGGTTCACCATGGCCAGGTTCACCGTGGCCAGGTTCACTGTGTTGTGTTCACCATGGCCAGTTTCACCATGGCCAGGTTCACCATGGCCAGGTTCACCATGGCCAGGTTCACTGTCTAGTGTTCACCATGGTCAGGTTCACCATGGCCAGGTTCACTGTCTAGTGTTCACCATGGCCAGGTTCATCATGGCCAGGTTCACTGTCTAGTGTTCACCATGGTCAGGTTCACTGTGTAGTGTTCACCATGGCCAGGTTCACCATGGCCAGGTTCACTGTGTAGTGTTCACCATGGCCAGGTTCACCATGGCCAGGTTCACTGTCTAGTGTTCACCATGGTCAGGTTCACTGTGTAGTGTTCACCATGGCCAGGTTCACCATGGCCAGGTTCACTGTGTAGTGTTCACCATGGCCAGGTCTCCTCTCTCCCCTCTCTATAACTCCCCCCACCCCCTGTCTCTCCCCGTGTCTCTGTCCCCGTGTCTCTCTCCCCGTGTCTCTCTCTCTCCTCTGTCTCTCCCCGTGTCTCTCTCCCCGTGTCTCTATCCCCGTGTGTCTCTCCCCGTGTCTCTGTCCCCGTGACTCTCTCCCCGTGTCTCTCTCCCGGTGTCTCTGTCCCCATGTCTCTCTCTGTCTCTCCCCGTGTCTCCCCGTATCTCTCTCCCCGTGTCTCTCTCCCTGTGTCTCTCTCCCCGTGTCTCTCTCTCCCCGTGTCTCCCCCCCGTGTCTCTCTCCCCGTGTGTCCCCGTGTGTCTCTCTCTCCGTGTCTCTCTCCCCGTGTGTCCCCGTGTCTCTCTCTCCCCGTGTCTCTCCCCGTGTCTCTCTCCCCGTGTCTCTCTCCCCGTGTCTCTCTCCCCGTGTCTCTCTCCCTGTCTCTCTCTCCCTCTCTCTCTCCCCGTGTCTCTGTCCCCGTCTCTCTCTCTCCCCGTGTGTCACTCTCCCCGTGTCTCTCTTTCCCCGTGTCTCTCTCTCCCCGTGTCTCTCTCTCCCTCTCTCTCTCACCGTGTCTCTGTCCCCGTCTCTCTCTCTCCCCGTGTGTCACTCTCCCCGTGTCTCTCTTTCCCCGTGTCTCTCTCTCCCCGTGTCTCTCTCTCCCCGTGTCTCTATCTCCCCGTGTGTCCCCGTGTCTCTCCCCATGTCTCTCCCCGTGTCTCTCTCCCTCTCTCTCTCCCCGTGTCTCTGTCCCCGTCTCTCTCTCTCCCCGTGTCTCTCTCTTCCCGTGTCTCTCTCTCCCCGTGTCTCTCTCCCTCCCCATGTCTCCCTCTCTCTCTCTCTCCTCGTGGTGTCTCTCTCCCCGTGTCTCTCTCTCCACGTGTCTCTCTCTCCGTGTCTCTCTCTCCCCCTGTCTCTCTCCCCGTGTCTCTCTCCCCGTGTCTCCCCGTGTCTCTCTCTCCCCGTGTCTCTCTCCGTGTCTCTCTCCCCGTGTCTCTCTCTCCCCGCGTCTCTCTCTCCCCGTGGTGTCTCTCTCTCCCCGTGTCTCTCTCCCCGTGTCTCTCCCCGTGTCTCTCTCTCCCCGTGGTGTCTCTCTCTCCCCGTGGTGTCTCTCCCCCCCCGTGTCTCTCTCTCCCCGTGGTGTCTCTCTCTCTCCCCGTGTCTCTCCCCATGTCTCTCCCCGTGTCTCTCCCCGCGTCTCTCTCTCTCTCCCCCCGTGTCTCTCTCTCCCCGTGTCTCTCTCTCCCCGTGGTGTCTCTCTCTCCCCGTGTCTCTCTCTCTCCCCGTGTCTCTCTCTCCCGTGTCTCTCTCTCTCCGTGTCTCTCTCTCCCGTGTCTCTCTCTCCCCGTGTCTCTCTCTCCCCGTGGTGTCTCTCTCTCCCCGTGTCTCTCTCTCCCCCCATGTCTCTCCCCGTGTCTCTCTCTCCCCATCTCTCTCTCTCTCCCCGTGTCTCTCTCTCTCTCCCCGTGTCTCTCTCTCCCCGTGTCTCTCCCCGTGTCTCTCTCTCCCCATCTCTCTCTCTCCCTCCCCGTGTCTCTCTCTCTCCCCGTGGTGTCTCTCTCTCCCCGTGTCTCTCTCTCCCCATGTCTCTCCCCATGTCTCTCCCCGCGTCTCTCCCCATGTCTCTCCCCATGTCTCTCCCCATGTCTCTCCCCATGTCTCTCCCCATGTCTCTCCCCATGTCTCTCCCCATGTCTCTCCCCATGTCTCTCCCCACGGTCTCTCTCTCCCCGTGTCTCTCTCTCTCTCCCCGTGTCACTCTCTCCCCGTGTCTCTCCCCGCGGTCTCTCTCTCTCCCCGTGTCTCTCTCTCCACGTGTCGCTCTCTCCGTGTCTCTCTCTCCCCCTGTCTCTCTCCCCGTGTCTCTCTCCCCGTGTCTCCCCGTGTCTCTCTCTCCCCGTGTCTCTCTCCGTGTCTCTCTCCCCGTGTCTCTCTCTCCCCGCGTCTCTCTCTCCCCGTGGTGTCTCTCTCTCCCCGTGTCTCTCTCCCCGTGTCTCTCCCCGTGTCTCTCTCTCCCCGTGGTGTCTCTCTCTCCCCGTGGTGTCTCTCCCCCCCCGTGTCTCTCTCTCCCCGTGGTGTCTCTCTCTCCCCGTGGTGTCTCTCTCTCTCTCCCCGTGTCTCTCCCCATGTCTCTCCCCGTGTCTCTCCCCGCGTCTCTCTCTCTCTCCCCGTGTCTCTCTCTCCCCGTGTCTCTCTCTCCCCGTGGTGTCTCTCTCTCCCCGTGTCTCTCTCTCTCCCCGTGTCTCTCTCTCCCGTGTCTCTCTCTCTCCGTGTCTCTCTCTCCCGTGTCTCTCTCCCCGTGTCTCTCTCTCCCCGTGGTGTCTCTCTCTCCCCGTGTCTCTCTCTCCCCCCATGTCTCTCCCCGTGTCTCTCTCTCCCCATCTCTCTCTCTCTCCCCGTGTCTCTCTCTCTCTCCCCGTGTCTCTCTCTCTCTCCCCGTGTCTCTCTCTCCCCGTGTCTCTCCCCGTGTCTCTCTCTCCCCATCTCTCTCTCTCCCTCCCCGTGTCTCTCTCTCTCCCCGTGGTGTCTCTCTCTCCCCGTGTCTCTCTCTCCCCATGTCTCTCCCCATGTCTCTCCCCGCGGTCTCTCTCTCTCCCTGTGTCTCTCTCTCCCCATGTCTCTCCCCGTGTCTCTCTCTCCCCATGTCTCTCCCCGTGTCTCTCTCTCCCCATGTCTCTCCCCGTGTCTCTCTCTCCCCATGTCTCTCCCCACGGTCTCTCTCTCCCCGTGTCTCTCTCTCTCTCCCCGTGTCTCTCTCTCCCCGTGTCTCTCCCCGCGGTCTCTCTCTCTCCCCGTGTCTCTCTCTCCCGTCTCTCTCTCTCTCCGTGTCTCTCTCTCCCGTGTCTCTCTCTCCCCGTGTCTCTCTCTCCCCGTGGTGTCTCTCTCTCTCCCCGTGGTGTCTCTCTCTCCCCGTGTCTCTCTCTCTCCCCATGTCTCTCCCCGTGTCTCTCTCTCCCCATCTCTCTCTCTCTCCCCGTGTCTCTCTCTCTCTCCCCGTGTCTCTCTCTCCCCGTGTCTCTCCCCGTGTCTCTCTCTCCCCATCTCTCTCTCTCCCTCCCCGTGTCTCTCTCTCTCCCCGTGGTGTCTCTCTCTCCCCGTGTCTCTCTCTCCCCATGTCTCTCCCCATGTCTCTCCCCGCGGTCTCTCTCTCTCCCCGTGTCTCTCTCTCCCCATGTCTCTCCCCGTGTCTCTCTCTCCCCATGTCTCTCCCCGTGTCTCTCTCTCCCCATGTCTCTCCCCACGGTCTCTCTCTCCCCGTGTCTCTCTCTCTCTCCCCGTGTCTCTCTCTCCCCGTGTCTCTCCCCGCGGTCTCTCTCTCTCCCCGTGTCTCTCTCTCCCCGTGTCTCTCTCTCTCTCTCCCCATGTCTCTCCCCATGTCTCTCCCCGTGTCTCTCTCTCCCCATCTCTCTCCCCGTGTCTCTCTCTCTCTAACCCCGTGTCTCTCCCCGCGGTCTCCCTCCCCCACCCCCCCCCCCCCCCCAGGCTCTGTGCGAGCGAGCGGCCGAGGCGGTGGGTGAGCGGATCGTGAACGTCGCCTCCGTGATGGGGCGCCACGAGTTCACGCCCAAGATGCCGATCCAGGGCGAGCTCCGTCGCGTCTTCGACACGGAGCACGGCGAGGCACAGCCGTACCGCCACCGCCTGTCGCTGGCCGTCACCACCACCAGCAGCAGCAGCAGCGGCGGCAGCGGCGGCGGCCACTCTGCCGGCGGCAGCGGCGGCGGCGGCGCCGGCGCCGGCGGCAGCGGCGGCGGCGTCGGCGCGGGAAGCGTCGGGGGCCCGCAACTGGCTCACTGCGTCTCCACCACAGTGCGCAAGCTCATCAAGGACACGCTGGCACTGTGACGGAGGGGGGCGTGGGAGAGAGAGTGTGGGTGGGTGGTGTGGGTGAGTGAGAGAGAGAGTGGGTGGTGTGGGTGAGTGGTGTGGGTGGGTGAGTGGGTGAGTGAGTGGGTGAGTGAGTGTGAGAGAGTGTGAGAGTGGGTGGGTGAGTGGTGTGGGTGGGTGTGTGAGTGTGTGAGAGAGTGGGTGGGTGAGTGGGTGAGTGGTGTGGGTGGGTGTGTGAGTGTGTTAGAGAGTGGGTGGGTGAGTGGGTGAGTGGTGTGGGTGGGTGTGTGTGAGTGTGTGAGAGAGTGGGTGAGTGGTGTGGGTGGGTGGTGTGGGTGAGTGAGAGAGAGAGTGGGTGGGTGGTGTGGGTGAGTGGTGTGGGTGGGTGAGTGGGTGAGTGAGTGTGTGTGAGAGAGTGGGTGAGTGGTGTGGGTGAGTGTGAGTGAGTGTGAGTGGTGTGGGTGGGTGGTGTGGGTGGGTGAGTGGTGTGGGTGGTTGGTGTGGGTGGGTGAGAGAGTGAGAGAGTGTGTGTGAGAGTGGGTGGGTGGTGTGGGTGAGTGAGTGAGAGTGTGAGAGTGTGTGAGAGAGAGTGGGTGAGTGGGTGGGTGAGTGGTGTGGGTGGGTGTGTGAGTGTGTGAGAGAGTGGGTGGGTGAGTGGGTGAGTGGTGTGGGTGGGTGTGTGAGTGTGTTAGAGAGTGGGTGGGTGAGTGGGTGAGTGGTGTGGGTGGGTGTGTGTGAGTGTGTGAGAGAGTGGGTGAGTGGTGTGGGTGGGTGGTGTGGGTGAGTGAGAGAGTGTGAGAGAGTGGGTGTGGGTGAGTGGGTGAGTGGTGTGGGTGGGTGTGTGTGAGTGTGTGAGAGAGTGGGTGAGTGGGTGGGTGAGTGGGTGAGTGGTGTGGGTGGGTGTGTGTGAGTGTGTGAGAGAGTGGGTGAGTGGGTGGGTGAGTGGGTGAGTGGTGTGGGTGAGTGAGAGAGTGAGAGTGTGTGTGAGAGTGGGTGGGTGGTGTGGGTGGGTGAGTGGGTGAGTGGTGTGTGTGAGTGTGTGAGTGTGTGTGAGAGTGGGTGGGTGGTGTGGGTGGGTGAGTGGGTGAGTGGTGTGGGTGGGTGTGTGTGAGTGTGTGAGAGAGTGGGTGGGTGGTGTGGGTGAGTGAGAGAGTGAGAGTGTGTGTGAGAGTGGGTGGGTGGTTGTGGGTGGGTGAGTGGGTGAGTGGTGTGGGTGGGTGTGTGTGAGTGTGTGAGAGAGTGGGTGGGTGAGGGTGTGAGTGAGTGAGAGTGTGAGTGTGTGAGTGTGTGAGTGAGTGTGTGTGAGTCAGTGTGTGAGTGAGTGTAAGTGAGTGTGTGTGAGAGTGAGTGAGTGAGAGAGTGTGTGAGTGTGTGTGAGTGTGTGAATGTGTATGAGTGAGTGTGTGAGTGTATGAGTGAGTGAGTGTGTGAATGAGTGAGAGTGTGTGAGTGAGTGAGTGTGTGAGAGAGTGTGTGTGAGTGGGACCGCCGGTAGCGCTCGGGTGATGATGGTGGCGTTGGTGGCGATGGTGGCGATGGTGCCGCGTGAAATAAAGGATTATCTGAAGTGACGGTGAGTAGTGGTGGTAGTGGTGGTGGGTGCTGATGGAGTGGTTGGTGGTGGCCGTGGTGGTGGTGACGGTGGCCGTGGCCATGGCCGTGGTGGTGGTGGTGGCAGTAGTAAGTGGTGGTGGTGGTGGTAGTAGTAAGTGGTGGTGGCAGTAATAAGTGGTGGTGGTGGCAGTAGTAAGTGGTGGTGGTGGCAGTAGTAAGTGGTGGTGGTGGCAGTAGTAAGTGGTGGTGGTGGCAGTAGTAAGTGGTGGTGGTGGCGGTAGTAAGTGGTGGTGGCAGTAGTAAGTGGTGGTGGTGGCGGTAGTAAGTGGTGGTGGCAGTAGTAAGTGGTGGTGGTGGCGGTAGTAAGTGGTGGTGGCAGTAGTAAGTGGTGGTGGCAGTAATAAGTGGTGGTGGTGGTGGTGGCGGTCGTAAGTGGTGGTGGTGGTGGCAGTAGTAAGTGGTGGTGGTGGTAGTAGTAAGTGGTGGTGGTGGTGGCAGTAGTAAGTGGTGGTGGTGGCAGTAGTAAGTGGTGGTGGTGGCAGTAGTAAGTGGTGGTGGTGGCAGTAGTAAGTGGTGGTGGCAGTAGTAAGTGGTGGTGGTAGTAGTAAGTGGTGGTGGCAGTAATAAGTGGTGGTGGTGGCAGTAGTAAGTGGTGGTGGTGGTGGTGGCAGTAGTAAGTGGTGGTGGTGGTGATAGCAGTAGTAAGTGGTGGTGGTGGCAGTAGTAAGTGGTGGTGGCAGTAGTAAGTGGTGGTGGTAGTAGTAAGTGGTGGTGGCAGTAATAAGTGGTGGTGGTGGTGGTAGTAGTAAGTGGTGGTGGTGGCAGTAGTAAGTGGTGGTGGTGGTAGTAGTAAGTGGTGGTGGTGGTGGCAATAGTAAGTGGTGGTGGTGGCAGTAGTAAGTGGTGGTGGTGGCAGTAGTAAGTGGTGGTGGTGGTGGTGGTAGTAGTAAGTGGTGGTGGTGGTGGCAATAGTAAGTGGTGGTGGTGGCAGTAGTAAGTGGTGGTGGTGGTAGTAGTAAGTGGTGGTGGTGGCAGTAGTAAGTGGTGGTGGTGGTAGTAGTAAGTGGTGGTGGCAGTAATAAGTGGTGGTGGTGGCAGTAGTAAGTGGTGGTGGTGGTGGTGGCAGTAGTAAGTGGTGGTGGTGGTGATAGCAGTAGTAAGTGGTGGTGGTGGCAGTAGTAAGTGGTGGTGGCAGTAGTAAGTGGTGGTGGTAGTAGTAAGTGGTGGTGGCAGTAATAAGTGGTGGTGGTGGTGGTGGTAGTAGTAAGTGGTGGTGGTGGCAGTAGTAAGTGGTGGTGGTGGTAGTAGTAAGTGGTGGTGGTGGTGGCAATAGTAAGTGGTGGTGGTGGCAGTAGTAAGTGGTGGTGGTGGCAGTAGTAAGTGGTGGTGGTGGTAGTAGTAAGTGGTGGTGGTGGTGGCAATAGTAAGTGGTGGTGGTGGCAGTAGTAAGTGGTGGTGGTGGTAGTAGTAAGTGGTGGTGGTGGCAGTAGTAAGTGGTGGTGGTGGCAGTAGTAAGTGGTGGTGGTGGCGGTAGTAAGTGGTGGTGGTGGCAGTAGTAAGTGGTGGTGGTGGTAGTAGTAAGTGGTGGTGGTGGTGGCAATAGTAAGTGGTGGTGGTGGCAGTAGTAAGTGGTGGTGGTGGTAGTAGTAAGTGGTGGTGGTGGCAGTAGTAAGTGGTGGTGGTGGTAGTAGTAAGTGGTGGTGGCAGTAATAAGTGGTGGTGGTGGCAGTAGTAAGTGGTGGTGGTGGTGGCAGTAGTAAGTGGTGGTGGTGGTGGCAGTAGTAAGTGGTGGTGGTGGCAGTAGTAAGTGGTGGTGGTAGTAGTAAGTGGTGGTGGTGGCAGTAATAAGTGGTGGTGGTAGTAGTAAGTGGTGGTGGTAGTAGTAAGTGGTGGTGGCAGTAATAAGTGGTGGTGGTGGCAGTAGTAAGTTGTGGTGGTGGCGGTAGTAAGTGGTGGTGGTGGTGGCAGTAGTAAGTGGTGGTGGTGGTGGTAGTAGTAAGTGGTGGTGGCAGTAATAAGTGGTGGTGGTGGCAGTAGTAAGTGGTGGTGGTGGCAGTAGTAAGTGGTGGTGGTGGCAGTAGTAAGTGGTGGTGGTGGCAGTAGTAAGTGGTGGTGGTGGCAGTAGTAAGTGGTGGTGGTGGCAGTAGTAAGTGGTGGTGGTGGTGGCAGTAGTAAGTGGTGGTGGTGGCAATAGTAAGTGGTGGTGGTGGCAGTAGTAAGTGGTGGTGGTGGTGGCGGTAGTAAGTGGTGGTGGCAGTAGTAAGTGGTGGTGGTGGCGGTAGTAAGTGGTGGTGGTGGCGGTAGTAAGTGGTGGTGGCAGTAGTAAGTGGTGGTGGTGGCGGTAGTAAGTGGTGGTGGCAGTAGTAAGTGGTGGTGGCAGTAATAAGTGGTGGTGGTGGTGGTGGCGGTAGTAAGTGGTGGTGGTGGCGGTAGTAAGTGGTGGTGGCAGTAGTAAGTGGTGGTGTTGGTGGCAGTAGTAAGTGGTGGTGGTGGCGGTAGTAAGTGGTGGTGGCAGTAGTAAGTGGTGGTGGTGGCGGTAGTAAGTGGTGGTGGTGGTAGTAAGTGGTGGTGGCAGTAGTAAGTGGTGGTGGTGGCGGTAGTAAGTGGTGGTGGCAGTAGTAAGTGGTGGTGGCAGTAATAAGTGGTGGTGGTGGTGGCGGTAGTAAGTGGTGGTGGTGGCAGTAGTAAGTGGTGGTGGTGGCAGTAGTAAGTGGTGGTGGTGGCAGTAGTAAGTGGTGGTGGTGGCAGTAGTAAGTGGTGGTGGTGGCAATAGTAAGTGGTGGTGGTGGCAGTAGTAAGTGGTGGTGGTGGTAGTAAGTGGTGGTGGTGGCAGTAGTAAGTGGTGGTGGTGGCAGTAGTAAGTGGTGGTGGTGGCAGTAGTAAGTGGTGGCGGTAGTAAGTGGTGGTGGTGGCAGTAGTAAGTGGTGGTGGTGGCAGTAGTAAGTGGTGGTGGTGGTGGTAGTAGTAAGTGGTGGTGGCAGTAGTAAGTGGTGGTGGTGGTAGTAGTAAGTGGTGGTGGCAGTAATAAGTGGTGGTGGTGGCGGTAGTAAGTGGTGGTGGTGGTGGCAGTAGTAAGTGGTGGTGGTGGCAGTAGTAAGTGGTGGTGGTGGCAGTAGTAAGTGGTGGTGGCAGTAATTGGTGGTGGTGGTGGCGGTAGTAAGTGGTGGTGGTGGCAGTAGTAAGTGGTGGTGGTGGCAGTAATAAGTGGTGGTGGTGGCAGTAGTAAGTGGTGGTGGTGGCGGTAGTAAGTGGTGGTGGTGGTGGCCGTGGTGGTGAGCGGTGGTGCAGCGGTCAGCTCTACGCTGCTGCGCTACGAACCCGGTGACCGGTGACCCGAGTTCGATTCCCGCTCACGGCCAACATCGGTGATGGATTAACTGGAACCGGTCCTGGGCCTCCCCTAGGTCGACTCGGCTTCAAATAATTTCCCTGGTTTCGGTGCGGAGTGAACATCGCCACTGGGGAAACGCCACAGCGCCGGTAGCCTTCACAGGCGCTGCTACTCGCTACTAACAGGGGGTGGGTGGCCAGCAACCACGCCCGGCCGCCTTTGTCTCCACCTAGTGACGATGTTTACTACACACGGCACCAGGTACTCGTTTGAGGCTGAGTCGACATCGGGGAGGCCCGGGACCGGTTCAGATATGATCGTCACTGGCGGTGTTGGCCGTGAGCGGGAATCGAACCCAGGGGGCCAGGTTCGTAGCGCAGCGTAGCGCTAACCGCTACACTACCGTCTGTTAAGGCTATACGGGGGATCTGTTTTTTTGTGTGTGTGTGTATCTGTGTGTGTGTCTATGTGTGTACCTGTGTGTGTGTATATGTGTGTGTGAACCTGTGTGTGAACCTGTATGTGTATATGTACAGTGAGGGAAAAAAGTATTTGATCCCCTGCTGATTTTGTACGTTTGCCCACTGACAAAGAAATGATCAGTCTATAATTTTAATGGTAGGTTTATTTGAACAGTGAGAGACGGAATAACAAAAAAAAATCCAGATAAACGCATGTCAAAAATGTTATAAATTTATTTGCATTTTAATGAGGGAAATAAGTATTTGACCCCCTCTCAATCAGAATGATTTCTGGCTCCCAGGTGTCTTTTATACAGGTAACGAGCTGAGATTAGGAGCACACTCTTAAAGGGAGTGCTCCTAATCTCAGCTTGTTACCTGTATAAAAGACACCTGTCCACAGAGGCAATCAATCAGATTCCAAACTCTCCACCATGGCCAAGACCAAAGAGCTCTCCAAGGATGTCAGGGACAGGATTGTAGACCTACACAAGGCTGGAATGGGCTACAAGACCATTGCCAAGCAGCTCGGTGAGAAGGTGACAACAGTTGGTGCGATTATTCGCAAATGGAAGAAACACAAAAGAACTATCAATCTCCCTCGGCCTGGGGCTCCATGCAAGATCTCACCTCGTGGAGTTGCAATGATCATGAGAACGGTGAGGAATCAGCCCAGAACTACACGGGAGGATCTTGTCAATGATCTCAAGGCAGATGGGACCATAGTCACCAAGAAAACAATTGGTAACACACTATGCCGTGAAGGACTGAAATCCTGCAGCGCCCGCAAGGTCCCCCTGCTCAAGAAAGCACATATACATGCCCATCTGAAGTTTGCCAATGAACATCTGAATGATTCAGAGGACAACTGGCTGACAGTGTTGTGGTCAGATGAGACCAAAATGGAGCTCTTTGGCATCAACTCGCCGTTACACTATGAGACCTCCTTTGCCAGTAACAAGATATAGTAATAGGTTTTACCCTTTTATCTGGCACCAAAACTGACACCTTTCGACAAGGGATCATGTTTGCAATAACCACAACACAAGCAGTCAAAATGCAAACAAAAAAAGACAACTCTGATCATGATATTGGCACTGTCCTTGACATTGATTGGTCCACACCCGAGACAGCTTTTCTTAGAGCCCTTAGTCTCCACTGGTGTTGGACCAGAAGACGCTAGTGGAGACTAGGCTCTAAGAAAAGCGGTCTCGGGTGTGGACCAATCAATTTCAAGGACAGTGCCAATATTATCAGTGTTGTCTCTTTTTGTTTGCATTTTGACTGCTTGTGTTGTGGTTATTGCAAACATGATCCCCTTGTATAAAGGTGTCAGTTTTGGTGCCAGATAAAAGGGTAAAAACCTATTTCTATACTACTAAACTCGCCGTGTTTGGAGGAGGAGGAATGCTGCCTATGACCCCAAGAACACCATCCCCACCGTCAAACATGGAGGTGGAAACTGTATGCTTTGGGGGTGTTTTTCTGCTAAGGGGACAGTACAACTTCACCACATCAAAGGGACGATGGACGGGGCCATGTACCGTCAAATCTTGGGTGAGAACCTCCTTCCCTCAGCCAGGGCATTGAAAATGGGTCGTGGATGGGTATTCCAGCATGACAATGACCCAAAACACACGGCCAAGGCAACAAAGGAGTGGCTCAAGAAGAAGAACATTAAGGTCCTGGAGTGGCCTAGCCAGTCTCCAGACCTTTATCCCATAGAAAATCTGTGGAGGGAGCTGAAGGTTCGAGTTGCCAAACGTCAGCCTCGAAACCTTAATGACTTGGAGAAAATCTGCTAAGAGGAGTGGGACAAAATCCCTCGTGAAATGTGTGCAAACCTGGTGGCCAACTACAAGAAACGTCTGACCTCTGTGATTGCCAACAAGGGTTTTGCCACCAAGTACTGAGTCATGTTTTGCAGAAGGGTCAAATACTTATTTCCTTCATTAAAATGCAAATCAATTTATAACATTTTTGACATGCGTTTTTCTGGATTTTGTTGTTATTCTGTCTCTCACTGTTCAAGTAAACCTACCATTAAAATTATAGACGTAATTTCTTTCTCAGTGGGCAAACGTACAAAATCAGCAGGGGATCAAATACTTTTTTCCCTCACTCTGTGTGTATGTATGTGTATCTCTGTGTGTGTGTACCTGTGTGTGTATGTGTGTGTATGTGTGTGTGTATATGTTGAACTTCATTGGCACCGTTCGTAGCCAACCGTGGATCTCTGGGTCTGGCTGTCTGTGGGTCTCTGGGCGTCTGTGGGTCTCTGGATTCCTATGGGTCTGGGTGTAAGTGGGGGTCTGTGTCTCTCAGTGTCTGGGGGTCTGTGGGTCTCTGAGTGTCTGTGGGTCTCTATGGGTCTGGGTGTCTGTGGGTCTCTGGGGGTCTGGGTGTCTGTGGGTCTCTATGGGTCTGGGTGTCTGTGGGTCTCTATGGGTCTGGGTGTCTGTGGGTCTCTATGGGTCTGGGTGTCTGTGGGTCTCTGGGGGTCTGGGTGTCTGTGGGTCTCTGGGGGTCTGTGAGTCTGTGGGTCTCTGTGGGTCTGGTTGTCTGTGAGTCTCTATGGGTCTGGGTGTCTGTGGGTCTCTGGGGGTTTGAGTGTCTTTGGGTCTCTATAGGTCTGGGTGTCTGTGGGTCCCTATGGGTCTGGGTGTCTGTGGGTCTCTATGGGTCTGGGTGTCTGTGGGTCTCTATGGGTCTGGGTGTCTGTGGGTCTCTATTGGTCTGGGTGTCTGTGGGTCTCTATGGGTCTGGGTGTCTGTGGGTCTCTCTCGGTCTGGGTGTCTGTGGGTCTCTATGGGTCTGGGTGTCTGTGGGTCTCTGGGGGTTTGGGTGTCTGTGGGTCTCTATGGGTCTGAGTGTATGTGGGTCTCTATGGGTCTGGGTGTCTGTGGGTCTCTATGGGTCTGAGTGTCTTTGGGTCTCTATAGGTCTGGGTGTCTGTGGGTCCCTATGGGTTTGGGTGTCTGTGGGTCTCTAAGGGTCTGGGTGTCTGTGGGTCTCTACGGGTCCGGGTGTCTGTGGGTCTCTGGGTGTCTGTGAGTCTCTATGGGTCTGGGTGTCTGTGGGTCTCTATGGGTCTGGGTGTCTGTGGGTCTCTGTGGGTCTGGGTGTCTGTGGGTCTCTGGGTGTCTGTGAGTCTCTATGGGTCTGGGTGTCTGTGGGTCTCTGTGGGTCTGGGTGTCTGTGGGTCTCTATGGGTCTGGGTGTCTGTGGGTCTCTGGGGGTCTGAGTGTATGTGGGTCTCTATAGGTCTGGGTGTCTGTGGGTCCCTATGGGTCTGGGTGTCTGTGGGTCTCTATGGGTCTGGGTGTCTGTGGGTCTCTGGGTCTGGGTGTCTGTGGGTCTCTGGGGGTCTGAGTGTCTTTGGGTCTCTATAGGTCTGGGTGTCTGTGGGTCCCTATGGGTCTGGGTGTCTGTGGGTCTCTAAGGGTCTGGGTGTCTGTGGGTCTCTACGGGTCCGGGTGTCTGTGGGTCTCTACGGGTCTGGGTGTCTGTGGGTGTCTGGGTGTCTGTGGGTTTCTATGGGTCTGGGTGTCTGTGGGTCTCTGGGGGTCTGGGTGTCTGGGTCTGGGTGTAAGTTGGGGTCTGTGTCTCTGAGTCTCTGGGAGTCTGGGTGTAAGTGAGGGTCTGTGTCTCTGAGTCTGTGGGTCTTTATGGGTTTGGGTGTCTGTGGGTCTTTATGAGTTTGTGTGTGTGTGTGGGTCTCTGGGGGTCTGGGTGTCTGTGGGTCTCTATGCGTCTGGGTCTCTGTGTATGTGTAATGTTGAACTTCTTTGGCACCGTACGTAGCTAACCGTGGCTAATCGGAGGTGCGGGGGAAGGACAGCAAACTAAAACAACAACAACAACAAGCGGTTGTAAAGAAATGAGAGTTTTAATCTCGATTTAAAATTGCGCATAGTTACAGTGGTTTCCTTGAAGAAGAGAAGAACAACATCAGCTCTGGCAAATCCGCAAACCAAACGATTTAAATTTATCTTGCAGCATGCGCCCTGTTGCATGCTAACTATAAAAAATATAGAGAGAGAGACTCCTGCCTCAGCAGTTCGCCTGCCGTATTTTTTCACCTGCGATCGAAAAGTCGTGATTTTTTAAAATTATCTTTCTATCCACGTGACTTTACGCAGAGACCCAAAAAGTACAATACCTTATTGTTTTGGCAGTCTGCCCCCTCCCCCCACCCCTCTCCCCCTATCACGAGTTAAAGAAATAAAAATGACAGTAAAACCTTGTGGATTTGCGAGTAACTTGGCCTGCGAGTCTTTTTTGCAAGACGAGCAAACTTTTTTTTAATTAAACATTGATTTGGGGGGGGGGACCTGGCTGATATCGTCTGTGGCGTGGCTCCGCCCTTGGACACGACCACCTTCGAGAACCTTCCAGCAAGATTGTAGACCTACACAAGGCTGGAATGGGCTACAAGATTATTGCCAAGCAGCTTGGTGAGAAGGTAACAACAGTTGGTGCGATTATTCGCAAATGGAAGAAACACAAAAGAACTGTCAATCTCCCTCGGCCTGGGGCTCCATGCAAGATCTCACCTTTTAGAGTTGCAATGATCATGAGAACGGTGAGGAATCAGCCCAGAACTACACGGGAGGATCTTGTCAATGATCTCAAGGCAGCTGGGACTATAGTCACCAAGAAAACAATTGGAAACACACTACGCCATGAAGGACTGAAATCCTGCAGCGCCCGCAAGGTCCCCCTGCTCAAGAAAGCACATACACATGCCCGTCTGAAATTTGCCCATGAACATCTGAATGATTCAGAGGACAACTGGGTGAAAGTGTTGTGGTCAGATGAGACCAAAATGGAGCTCTTTGGAATAAACTCAACTCGCCGTGTTTGAAGGAGGAGGAATGCTGCCTATGACCCCAAGAACACCATCCCCACCGTCAAACATGGAGGTGGAAACTGTATGCTTTGGGGGTGTTTTTCTGCTAAGGGGACAGGACAACTTCACCGCATCAAAGGGACGATGGACGGGGCCATGTACCGTCAAATCTTGGGTGAGAACCTCCTTCCCTCAGCCAGGGCATTGAAAATGGGTCGTGGATGGGTATTCCAGCATGACAATGACCCAAAACACACGGCCAAGGCAACAAAGGAGTGGCTCAAGAAGAAGCACATTAAGGTCCTGGAGTGGCCTAGCCAGTCTCCAGACCTTAATCCCATAGAAAATCTGTGGAGGGAGCTGAAGGTTCGAGTTGCCAAACGTCAGCCTCGAAACCTTAATGACTTGGAGAAAATCTGCAAAGAGGAGTGGGACAAAATCCCTCCTGAAATGTGTGCAAACCTGGTGGCCAACTACAAGAAACGTCTGACCTCTGTGATTGCCAACAAGGGTTTTGCCACCAAGTACTGAGTCATGTTTTGCAGAAGGGTCAAATACTTATTTCCTTCATTAAAATGCAAATCAATTTATTTTTTCATGCGTTTTTCTGGATTTTGTTGTTATTCTCTCTCACTGTTCAAATAAACCTACCATTAAAATTATAGACGTAATTTCTTTGTCAGTGGGCAAACGTACAAAATCAGCAGGGGATCAAATACTTTTTATCCCTCACTCTACGTGTGTATGTATGTGTATCTCTGTGTGTGTGTACCTGCGTGTGTATGTGTATGTATGTGTGTATATGTTGAAAGATCTGGGCAAGGTCCCATCGGTGAGCTCCGGCGGGCAAGGCTGCGATGGCTGGGTCATGTAGCCCGCATGGCCAGCCACCGCATGCCGAAACAGCTTTTGTTCGGCCGGATCAAGGGGGCTAAACGGGCGCGGCACGGGCTAGAGAAGAGATGGAGTGACGTGGTACAGGAGGAAGTGGAGCTGAGTGGACTTGCCGATGACTGGTACCAGCGGTGTCAAGATGGGCCTCTGTGGAGGAGGCTCGTGAAGGACGCTGCTGGGCAGTTGGAGGCAGTCGCCCTCTAACAACAACGGAGGGCGGAGGAGCGACGCTCACAACAATAAGCGGAGCGCCGGGTGGCTAAAGCACAGCAGGTTGGCACGGTAGGGGGCACAGGTGGTGCATCAGCCAGTCATCTCAGTCAGTCGACCCGTGGCACCTGGGTCTGCCCCGTGACCTGCCAGCGGGCGTTCGACACTTCACGTGGCCTCAAGGTGCACATGTCCTGGCACAAGCGTCATGGTGACGTCACCGCCACTTAGTGGCGAATGGCGGTTGTTGTTGTATATGTTGAACTTCATTGGCACCGTACGTAGCCAACCGTGGATCTCTGGGTCTGGCTGTCTGTGGGTCTCTGGGCGTCTGTGGGTCTCTGGATTCCTATGGGTCTGGGTGTAAGTGGGGGTCTGTGTCTCTGAGTCTGTGGGTCTTTATGGGTTTGGGTGTCTGTGGGTCTCTGGGGGTTTGGGTGTCTGTGGGTCTCTATGGGTCTGTGTCTCTGAGACTCTGGGGGTGTGAGTGTCTGTGGGTCTCTATAGGTCTGGGTGTCTGTGGGTCCCTATGGGTCTGGGTGTCTGTGGGTCTCTATGGGTCTGGGTGTCTGTGGGTCTCTATGGGTCTGGGTGTCTGTGGGTCTCTGGGTGTCTGTGAGTCTCTATGGGTCTGGGTGTCTGTGGGTCTCTGGGGGTCTGAGTGTCTTTGGGTCTCTATAGGTCTGGGTGTCTGTGGGTCCCTATGGGTCTGGGTGTCTGTGGGTCTCTACGGGTCTGGGTGTCTGTGGGTCTCTGGGTGTGGGTGTCTGTGGGTCTCTGGGTGTCTGGGTGTAAGTTGGGGTCTGTGTCTCTGAGTCTCTGGGAGTCTGGGTGTAAGTGAGGGTCTGTGTCTCTGAGTCTGTGGGTCTTTATGGGTTTGGGTGTCTGTGGGTCTTTATGAGTTTGTGTGTGTGTGTGGGTCTCTGGGGGTCTGGGTGTCTGTGGGTCTCTATGCGTCTGGGTCTCTGTGTATGTGTAATGTTGAACTTCTTTCGCACCGTACGTAGCTAACCGTGGCTAATCGGAGGTGCGGGGGAAGGACAGCAAACTAAAACAACAACAAGAAGCAGTTGTAAAGAAATTAGTGTTTTTATCTCGATTTAAAATTGCGCATAGTTACAGTGGTTTCTTTGAAGAAGAGAAGAACAACATCAGCTGTGGCGAATCCGACAACCAAACAATTTAAATGTGTCTTGCAGCATGCGCCCTGTTGCATGCTAACTATAAAATATATATAGAGAGACTCCAGCCTCAGCAGTTCGCCTGCCGTATTTTTTCACCTGCGATCGAAAAGTCGTGATTTTTTAAAATTATCTTTCTATCTACGTGACTTTACGCAGAGACCCAAAAAGTGCAATGCCTTATTGTTTTGGCAGTCTGCCCCCTCCCCCCACCCCTCTCCCCCTATCACGAGTTAAAGAAATAAAAATGACAGTAAAACCTTGTGGATTTGCGAGTAACTTGGCCTGCGAGTCTTTTTTGCAATACGAGCAAACTTTTTTTTATTAAACATTGATTTGCGGGGGGACCTGGCTGATATCGTCTGTGGCGTGGCTCCGCCCTTGGACACGACCACCTTCGAGAACCTTCCAGCAAGATTGTAGACCTACACAAGGCTGGAATGGGCTACAAGACCATTGCCAAGCAGCTTGGTGAGAAGGTGACAACAGTTGGTGCGATTATTCGCAAATGGAAGAAACACAAAAGAACTGTCAATCTCCCTCGGCCTGGGGCTCCATGCAAGATCTCACCTTTTAGAGTTGCAATGATCATGAGAACGGTGAGGAATCAGCCCAGAACTACACGGGAGGATCTTGTCAATGATCTCAAGGCAGCTGGGACTATTGTCACCAAGAAAACAATTGGTAACACACTACGCCATGAAGGACTGAAATCCTGCAGCGCCCGCAAGGTCCCCCTGCTCAAGAAAGCACATACACATGCCCGTCTGAAATTTGCCCATGAACATCTGAATGATTCAGAGGACAACTGGGTGAAAGTGTTGTGGTCAGATGAGACCAAAATGGAGCTCTTTGGAATAAACTCAACTCGCCGTGTTTGGAGGAGGAGGAATGCTGCCTATGACCCCAAGAACACCATCCCCACCGTCAAACATGGAGGTGGAAACTGTATGCTTTGGGGGTGTTTTTCTGCTAAGGGGACAGGACAACTTCACCGCATCAAAGGGACGATGGACGGGGCCATGTACCGTCAAATCTTGGGTGAGAACCTCCTTCCCTCAGCCAGGGCATTGAAAATGGGTCGTGGATGGGTATTCCAGCATGACAATGACCCAAAACACACGGCCAAGGCAACAAAGGAATGGCTCAAGAAGAAGCACATTAAGGTCCTGGAGTGGCCTAGCCAGTCTCCAGACCTTAATCCCATAGAAAATCTGTGGAGGGAGCTGAAGGTTCGAGTTGCCAAACGTCAGCCTCGAAACCTTAATGACTTGGAGAAAATCTGCTAAGAGGAGTGGGACAAAATCCCCTCCTGAAATGTGTGCAAACCTGGTGGCCAACTACAAGAAACGTCTGACCTCTGTGATTGCCAACAAGGGTTTTGCCACCAAGTACTGAGTCATGTTTTGCAGAAGGGTCAAATACTTATTTCCTTCATTAAAATGCAAATCAATTTATTTTTTCATGCGTTTTTCTGGATTTTGTTGTTATTCTCTCTCACTGTTCAAATAAACCTACCATTAAAATTATAGACGTAATTTCTTTGTCAGTGGGCAAACGTACAAAATCAGCAGGGGATCAAATACTTTTTATCCCTCACTCTACGTGTGTATATATGTGTATCTCTGTGTGTGTGTACCTGCGTGTGTATGTGTGTGTATGTATGTGTGTATATGTTGAAAGATCTGGGCAAGGTCCCATCGGTGAGCTCCGGCGGGCAAGGCTGCGATGGCTGGGTCATGTAGCCCGCATGGCCAGCCACCGCATGCCGAAACAGCTTTTGTTCGGCCGGATCGAGGGGGCTAAACGGGCGCGGCACGGGCTAGAGAAGAGATGGAGTGACGTGGTACAGGAGGAAGTGGAGCTGAGTGGACTTGCCGATGACTGGTACCAGCGGTGTCAAGATCGGCCTCTGTGGAGGAGGCTCGTGAAGGATGCTGCTACTGGGCAGTTGGAGGCAGTCGCCCTCCAACAACAACGGAGGGCGGAGGAGCGACGCTCACAACAATAAGCGGAGCGCCGGGTGGCTAAAGCACAGCAGGTTGGCACGGTAGGGGGCACAGGTGGTGCATCCGCCAGTCATCTCAGTCAGTCGACCCGTGGCACCTGGGTCTGCCCCGTGACCTGCCAGCGGGCGTTCGACACTTCACGTGATAGCCTCAAGGTGCACATAGCCTGGCACAAGCGTCATGGTGACGTCACCGCCACTTAGTGGCGAATGGCGGTTGTTGTTGTATATGTTGAACTTCATTGGCACCGTACGTAGCCAACCGTGGATCTCTGGGTCTGGCTGTCTGTGGGTCTCTGGATTCCTATGGGTCTGGGTGTAAGTGGGGGTCTGTGTCTCTCAGTGTCTGGGGGTCTGTGGGTCTCTGGGTCTCTGTGGGTCTCTATGGGTCTGGGTGTCTGTGGGTCTCTATGGGTCTGGGTGTCTGTGGGTCCCTGTGGGTCTGGGTGTCTGTGGGTCTCTATGGGTCTGGGTGTCCGTGGGTCTCTGGGGGTCTGGGTGTCTGTGGGTCTCTATGGGTCTGGGTGTCTGTGGGTTTCTATGGGTCTGGGTGTCTGTGGGTCTCTGGGGGTCTGGGTGTCTGGGTCTGGGTGTAAGTTGGGGTCTGTGTCTCTGAGTCTCTGGAAGTCTGGGTGTAAGTGAGGGTCTGTGCCTCTGAGTCTGTGGGTCTTTATGGGTTTGGGTGTCTGTGGGTCTTTATGAGTTTGTGTGTGTGTGTGGGTCTCTGGGGGTCTGGGTGTCTGTGGGTCTCTATGCGTCTGGGTCTCTGTGTATGTGTAATGTTGAACTTCTTTGGCACCGTACGTAGCTAACCGTGGCTAATCGGAGGTGCGGGGGAAGGACTAAAACAACAACAAGCAGTTGTAAAGAAATTAGTGTTTTTATCTCGATTTAAAATTGCGCATAGTTACAGTGGTTTCTTTGAAGAAGAGAAGAACAACATCAGCTGTGGCGAATCCGACAACCAAACGATTTTAATGTGTCTTGCAGCATGCGCCCTGTTGCATAACTATAAAAAATATATATAGAGACTCCAGCCTCAGCAGTTCGCCTGCCGTATTTTTTCACCTGCGATCGAAAAGTCGTGATTTTTTTAAATTATCTTTCTATCCACGTGACTTTACGCAGAGACCCAAAAAGTACAATACCTTATTGTTTTGGCAGTCTGCCCCCTCCCCCCACCCCTCTCCCCCTATCACGAGTTAAAGAAATAAAAATTACAGTAAAACCTTGTGGATTTGCGAGTAACTTGGCCTGCGAGTCTTTTTGCAAGACGAGCAAACTTTTTTTTAATTAAACATTGATTTGGGGGGGGGACCTGGCTGATATCGTCTGTGGCGTGGCTCCGCCCTTGGACACGACCACCTTCGAGAACCTTCCAGCAGGATCTCGACCCTGACCACGTGACCACCCCTAGCACCCACTTCGGGGGGGGGGGGGCCCTGTGTAGACTTAACCGGCCACGTGTTCTCTGGGGGTCAACCAGAGTGCCACGGCCTTTAGTGACCCCATGTCCCCTGGCCGGTACTCCCACACACACACACACCCTATCCTGTGGGGGTCGGCACTGCACGCCCGGCGTGGTGCCATCCGGCGCTTATCGATCGGCGCTCAACCAACTCCTCCAGGGCCGGTAGTGCACCCGGATGTAAGTGGAGCCCGTGATGACAATACCCAGCACGCCGTGACCACCCTCTGGCCTGTCTCCGTGCACGCTGCCCTGGAGTTTCCTCGGCGCGTGCCGCAGCGGTGACTGTGCTGTCTCCGGCCTGTCTCCGTGCACGCCGCCTTGGAGTTTCCTCGGCGCGTGCTGCCGAAGCGAATTCGTTGTTTGCTGTCGAGACAGCAGCAGCTGCTCCACTGTTTGCTTTGCGCACCACCGCGCCCCCCCCCCCTCGCCCCCCCTCGCCCCCCCCGCCCCCCCCCACCGCCCCTGTCTCTGTGTTCGTGATTGTCTCGGAGAGGCTTTGCAGTTTTTATTTTCGTTTTTTGAAAAAAAATTTCCGCAAACAAAATGACCACCACCGGCAAGTCGCGAAATAACTTCCCGTCGTCGCTTAAGGGGCCGTCCATGAATGACGTCACGCGATTTTGGACGATTTTTTACTTTTAGGGTCACACGGCGTCAGACCCCGCCCCTCAAATATGACGTCACAAAGCTCTGCCCCAACCCCACCCCCCTCCGCCAAAATAAAATAAAACACCACGCTTCAAATCACTTTAAACTATTGTCATTTTCTTAGCTCTTTCGGTAAAGTCACGTTAAAGGGAAACAATAAAATAATAAAATATATATAAAACAATAAAAAAATTCTCACGACGTTTCAACCATAACACAAACGTTCATCATCATCAGGTGATGATGAACGGTCATGTGACTTTACCGAAAGAGCTAAGAATATGAATTACTGCAGTCAAGAAAGCTTTAAATCAAAACTATTGTCATTGTAGTTGCGAACTTAATGTGGCTGGCGCCGCACTCTGATGTTGTAGCCAGAAAACATTTATCACAAAGTCTATTTACATCATTAGACCTCCTTTGCCAGTATCAAATTATAATAATAGGGGTTTTCCCCTTTTTTCTGGCAACAAAACTGAAACCTTTTTTACAAGGAATCATGTTTACTGCATTAACCACAATACCTGCAGTCAAAATTTCAAACACAAAACACACTATTATAATATGATGGTGGCATTGTCCTTGAAACTGATTGGTCCACACCAAGGGACGGCTTTCTTTTGGAGCCTCGACCCAATTGGTGCTCGACCAGATGACGTCAAAAGGCGTTTAACACAGCTCAAAGACAATGCCGCTAGCAAAGTAATGAGGGCTCGGGGTGAGCATCTACATCATCATTAGACCTCCTTTGCCAGTACCAAAATGTAATAATAATAACAATAGGGGTTTCTCCCATTTTTATCTGGCAACAAAACTGAAACCCTTTTTTTAATTGAGTAGAACGTGTTGCCTGTATTTATTTATAAAGTTGCGTTATTTTGATGTGACGTCACATTTCTCAAACCCCCTCCTCCCCCCCACATCGTCACACATAGTCACGAATGTCTGACCCCCCCGCCCACCCCCCCTAGGTGCGTGACGTCATTAATGAATGGCCAATCGGCGTTTCGTTTCATGCGCAGACGCGCAAAATGGCGCGTGGCTCAAAGTCATCATCACGGTCAGCGTACATTGTTACAGAGTCTGATATTTTTTTTTAGTTTAGATTGGACCGAGGGCAAAATAAAAAGTTGCTGCAAGTGTTCATCCAGTTTATTGTGTTTGTGTACTCTTTTTTTTTCGATTTAAAGCTTTCGTGACTGCAAGGATTCATCTTTTTTGGTTCTTTAGGTAAAGTCGCCACCGCGTAGAATGATAATAAAATAATAAAATGAGACGATAAAATCCTCACGACGTTTCGGCCACAACACAAGTAGCCTTAGTAATAGGTTTTTATCCTTTTAACTGGCACAAAAAACTGACACCTTTATTCAAGGCGTCATGTTTGCAATAACCACAACACAAGCAGTCAAAATTGCAAACAAAAAGACAACTCTGATAATAATATTGGCACCATCCTTGAATTTGATTGGCCCACACCCGAGACGGCTTTTCTGAGAGCCTAGTCTCCACTGGTGTTGGACCAGAAGGCTCTAAAGAAAGCCGTCTCGGGTGTGGACCAATCAAATTCAAGGACAGTGCCAATATTATTATCAGAGTTGTCTCTTTTGTTTGCATTCTGACTGCTTGTGTTGTGGTTATTGCAGACATGATGCCTTGAATAAAGGTGTCAGTTTTTTTTTTGTGCCAGTTAAAAGGGTAAAACCTATTCCTATATCTTGTTACTGGAAAAGGAGGTCTCATAATGTAAACAAGCAGCCTTCTTCAGGTGAAACAACAGAGCTGTCGGGACGACAGAGCTCGAACGAACGCCGCTAAGATTCGCAGCGTCTTTTAAGCTCGGTGAGAGGCGTGGAGGGCCTCGACAAAGGACTTTACCTATCAAAGCAGGAGAATTTAGCATGGAAATAGCTGAGGGATTAGCTTGTGACAGAAATAGCTGTGTTAAATTCGGTAAGGTCACGTAGGTAAAAAATAAAATCACAAAAATCACGACGTTTCGGCCACAACACAAGTGGCCTTCATCAGGTGAAGGGACGATGACAGTCCGGTCCCTTCACCTGATGAGGGCCACTTGTGTTGTGGCCGAAACGTCGTGATTTTTGTTATTTAATTTTTTTACCTACGTGACTTTACCGAATAGAACCAAAGAGTATGTGGATCCTTGCAGTGACGAAAGCTTCAAATCTAGAGCTGTGTTAAAGTCTAAAGTTTACATATCAACAGAGGCATTTAGTACATGGACGCTAAACGGCCTCCAACTACCCAACTATCATAAAGCAAACCGATGTGAAGAAACTAAATCGATATTACACCAATATAATAAATGTACTTGATATATTCTTCAATAAGCTGAGCTATTAATCACAAAGCAACTGGGTATACACTACTCTATATAATGAATACCATATAGTAAACACAACTAAAAAAAAGCATTACAAGCAAGGTAGCCACACACACAGACAGAGAGACAGACGACCACATTTTTTTTAAATAGCTAACATTGGTCTGTATCTTTGGTTGTATCGGTAAAGTCACGTAGAAATAGACGAAGAAAAAATAACACAATAATAGCATAATTTTTTATTTATTTATTTTCTATTTCTACGTGACTTTACCGAAAGAACCCAAGATTAATTCTTGCAAGTCACCAACTCTGAGTTTTTTTAGGATTGGTCTGTAACCCCCCGCTCCACCTCCCTCCCTCCCTGTCACGAGTTAAATATTTTTTTTAAAAAAGTCGACGCAGCGAATCCGACAACCGAACGATTTTACTTTGAAGTGAACGCAAAGACTCGGCGAATCCGACAAACAAATACATTTAGTTTTGGCAGTCTGCCCATCCCCCCCCACCCCCATCTCTCTGCCACCCTTGTCACGAGTTCAAGAATTAAAAAATTAAACACCCGACGCAGCGAATCCGACAACGGAACGATTTTGTCTTTGGAGTGAACTCAAGAGACACACTCTCTCTGGTTTCATTCGGTAAAGTCACGTAGGTGAGAAAATAAATAAAAATAACAATAAAAATATATAAAAAATTTTTTTTTTTTTCAAAATCAGTGTTTTATTTCTATTGATTTTATATTTGTCATTTTTTTAAAAAAATATTTATATCTTCTTTGGTTCTTTCGGTAAAGTCACCACGTAGAATGAGAATAAAATAATAAATTGATAAAATAAAATAACACAATATTCTCACGACGTTTCGGCCACAACACAAGCGGCCTTCATCAGGTGACAGACAGTCTCGCCCCTTCACCTGATGAAGGCCGCTTGTGTTGTGGCCGAAACGTCGTGAGAATATTATTGTGTTATTTTATTTTATCAATTTATTATTTTATTCTCATTCTACGTGGTGACTTTACCGAAAGAACCAAAGAAGATGAATCATTGCAGTCACGAAAGCTTTAAATCGAAAAATATTTATATATTTTTTCACCTACTACGTGACTTTACCGAAAGAACCAAAGCGTATGGGACCCTTGGCAGTCACGAAAACTTCAAATCTAGAACGAACTCAACAGACAGCAGCGAATCCGACAACCAAAACATTTTCGTTTTGGCATTTTTCTCCCCAACCTCCACCCCACCCACCCACCACCACCCACCCCCTCACGAGTTCAAGAATTATCATTACATATAAAAACAAAAAAGGGCACCCTACGTAGCGAATCCGACAACCAAAACATTTTTTTGTTTGTTTTTTTAAACTTCGTCACCGTTGAGGGTTTCTGTTGCCCCCGCTGTGGAGAGGCAGCGAATCCGACAACCGAACTTTTAAAAAAGAAAAAAATTTCGACGTCGACGTTCAACTTTCAAGGACAGATTTCCGTCAGCCGATGAACTTTGACGTCAACTTTAAAAAAAAAAACCCACAAAAAAACAACTTCAAAACCTCCGCCGGGTTTAAAAAAAAAAAGAGCTGACCCGCGACTAAACGTTCGCCGAAAAACAATAATCATCACAATCGTCATTATCAACGTATCCATCACGTGACCCCGCAGCGTTGCCACAGAAGCACTCACCCCACTCCCACCCACGTCTCTCTCTCTCTCTCGCTTGCCTCTCTCTTTCCGTCTGCGCCGGCATTTCGCAACCCGCAACACAGCTGCAACATCGCGCCCTGCCTGCCTGCCCTGCCTGCCTGCCCTGCCCTAACTCCATCGTCACGCGGGCTCGCGAGATAGGCGGTCCACGGTGGGTTACCCCGGGCAGCCGCGAATGGGAACAGACAACCGCTCGCTCATCTCGTCTCAACCAACGCTTCTTACCCTTTGCGTTGCTTTCACAACCGAAACGTAAAAAAAAATAACAACGTATTTTTAAAATAAAGATGCGGGCGATCCCGCTCCTCTGCTTCGCGGCCGCCGCCATCGCCATCGCCGCCGCAGCCGCCGCCTCCTCCTCCCGCCCACCGCCGCCGCTGCACCTGCAGGCAACCGACCAATCAGAGCGACGCGTCCACCGGCTGAACAACGCCGCCGCGCCGCCGCTCGACGTTTTGGCGGGAAGCGACCAACCGCCGCCGCAGCCTCTGCACCTGCACCTGCAGTCAACCGACCAATCGGAGCGACGCGTCCACCGGCTGAACAACGCCGCCGCCGCGCCGCCGCTCGACGTTTTGGCGGGAAGCGACCAACCGCCGCCGCAGCCTCTGCACCTGCACCTGCGGGCAACCGACCAATCGGAGCGACGCGTCCACCGGCTGACCTCCGCCTCCTCCAAGATCCCTCCGCACGAGCAGGTGGCGCGCGTGGCGCGCTTCGTGGCGCACGCGGTGGACTGGGCGGCGCTCGCCACGCTGAGCGGGCGAGCGCCGCCCGGGCGGGGACTCCCTTTCGCCAGCGTCTTCTCAGTGAGCGACGGACCCGCGGGCGACGCCAGCGGGGTGCCCTACATGTACCTCTCGTCGCTCGACGTGTCCGTCAAGGACATCGCGGTGAGAGGGGGCGCGGCGGAGACGCTTTTGTTGCGCGCGCGCGCGCGCCAGACTTATTTTATTGTGTGTGTGTAATTACTTTTATTGTGTGTGAAACTACTTTTATTGTGTGTGTGTGAAACTACTTTTATTGTGTGTGTAATTACTTTTATTGTGTGTGTAATTACTTTTATTGTGTGTGTAACTACTTTTATTGTGAGTGAAATTACTTTTATTGTGTGTGTGAAACTACTTTTATTGTGTGTGTAACTACTTTTATTGTGTGTGTAATTACTTTTATTGTGTGTGTAATTACTTTTATTGTGAGTGTAACTACTTTTATTGTGTGTAACTACTTTTATTGTGTGTAACTACTTTTATTGTGTGTGTGTAACTACTTTTATTGTGTGTGTAACTACTTTTATTGTGTGTGTGTAACTACTTTTATTGTGTGTGTAACTACTTTTATTGTGTGTGTAATTACTTTTATTGTGTGTGTAATTACTTTTATTGTGTGTGTAACTACTTTTATTGTGAGTGAAATTACTTTTATTGTGTGTGTGAAACTACTTTTATTGTGTGTGTAACTACTTTTATTGTGTGTGTAACTACTTTTATTGTGTGTGAAACTACTTTTATTGTGTGTGTGAAACTACTTTTATTGTGTGTGTGTAACTACTTTTATTGTGTGTGTAACTACTTTTATTGTGTGTGTAATTACTTTTATTGTGTGTGTAATTACTTTTATTGTGTGTGTGACTACTTTTATTGTGAGTGTAACTACTTTTATTGTGAGTGAAATTACATTTATTGTGTAACTACTTTTATTGTGTGTGTGAAACTACTTTTATTGTGTGTGTAGCTACTTTTATTGTGTGTGTAACTACTTTTATTGTGTGTGTGAAACTACTTTTATTGTGAGTGTAACTACTTTTATTGTGTGTGTAACTACTTTTATTGTGTGTGAAACTACTTTTATTGTGTGTGTAACTACTTTTATTGTGTGTGAAACTACTTTTATTGTGTGTGTAATTACTTTTATTGTGTGTGTAATTACTTTTATTGTGTGTGTAACTACTTTTATTGTGTGTGTAATTACTTTTATTGTGTGTGTAATTACTTTTATTGTGTGTGTGTAACTACTTTTATTGTGTGTGTAACTACTTTTATTGTGTGTGTAACTACTTTTATTGTGTGTGTAACTACTTTTATTGTGAGTGTGAAACTACTTTTATTGTGTGTGTAACTACTTTTGTTGTGTGTGTGTAACTACTTTTGTTGTGTGTGTGTAACTACTTTTATTGTGCGCGAAACTGCTTTTATTGTATTCTTAGCTCTTTCGGTAAAGTCACCACGTTGAAGGGAAACAATAAAATAATAAAAATAAATTTAAAACAATAAAAATTCTCACGACGTTTCGACCATTGCAAACCGACACACCTGATGACGACCGTTTGTGTTATGGTCGAAACGTCGTGAGAATTTTTATTGTTTTATATATGTTTTATTATTTTATTGTTTCCCTTCAACGTGACTTTACCGAAAGAGCTAAGAATATGAATTACTGCAGTCACGAAAGCTTTAAATCAAAATGTACTTTTATTGTGTGCGACACTACTTTTATTGTGCGTGTGAAACTACTTTTATTGTGTGTGAAACTACTTTTATTGTGTGTGTAACTACTTTTATTGTGTGTGTAAATAATTTTATTGTGTGTGTAACTACTTTTATTGTGTGTGTAACTACTTTTATTGTGAGTGTAACTACTTTTATTGTGTGTGTAACTACTTTTATTGTGTGTGTGTAACTACTTTTATTGTGTGTGTGAAACTACTTTATTGTGTGTGTGACTACTTTTATTTTGTGTAACTACTTTTATTGTGTGTGTGTAACTACTTTTATTGTGTGTGTGAAACTACTTTTATTGTGTGTGAAACTACTTTATTGTGTGTGTGAAACTACTTTTATTGTGTGTGTGAAACTACTTTTATTGTGTGTGTGAAACTACTTTTATTGTGTGTGAAACGACGACGTTTTGGGCGCAGCATGCAAGATCACAGACGCGGACGCTTGTGTTGCGCCCGGAACGTCGTGATTTATTTTATTCTACACCTACGTGACTTTACCGAAAGAACCAAAGAGCATGGATCGGGGAAGTCGGTTAACAGAGTGACCGCATAGACAGACAGAGATAGTGCCTGCAACTGGTGCGAGAGAGAGAGAGTAATGAAGTCTAAGCAGGTGACTCGGAACGTGTCCGACTGAGTGATTCTACACGGCGCTGCACTGCCCAAGGAGGTCCCATGGTGTTTCATGTATTAATGTTGATGATTGGTGCCAATGACGCTACTCATCATGCTACTGTCTGAGATCATGCATGCTGATGCTGCCGCTTGCTTGGTATGCGGATGCACTCACGTTGTAAATGTGTGATGGCGACTTGCGACGGCTTCCTCATTGAGGCGCCGTGTGCTCACGCTCGGACAGGCGGAGACCCCAACCGCAACAGCCCCGAGTTTCCTGCGCGTCTCCCCCTTATATACGGCCCGAGGCCACGCCCCCATTCCCGAACCTTCTCGCTGGTTCTAGACCGCTCGCTCTACCAGCAGACTCCGCTGTCGTCTTCCGTTCACCTGGCCACGCTGCTATTCTCGATAATTCCCGTAGCCGCAAGTCCGTTCGTACTGCAGGCTGACTCCCCTGTCACTACCTCCCGTGGCCACCAGTCCACTCACACTGCAGGCTGACTCCCCTGTCATTACCTCCCGTGGCCACCAGTCCACTCACACCGCAGGTTGACTCTATCGTCATTACCTCCCGTGGCCACCGGTCCTCTCACACTGCAGGCTGACTCCCCTGTCATTACCTCCCGTGGCCACCGGCCCACTCACACTGCAGGCTGACTCCCCTGTCACTACCTCCCGTGGCCACCAGTCCACTCACACTGCAGGCTGACTCCCCTGTCACTACCTCCTGTGGCCACCAGTCCACTCACACTGCAGGCTGACTCCCCTGTCACTACCTCCCGTGGCCACCAGTCCACTCACACTACAGGCTGACTCCCCTGTCACTACCTCCCTTGGCCACCAGTCCACTCACACTGCAGGCTGACTCCCATGTCATTACCTCCCGTGGTCACCAGTCCACTCACACTGCAGGCTGACTCCCATGTCATTACCTCCCGTGGCCACCAGTCCACTCACACTACAGGCTGACTCCCCTGTCATTACCTCCCGTGGTCACCAGTCCACTCACACTGCAGGCTGACTCCTCTGTCAGTACCTCTCGTGTCCACCAGTCCACTCACACCGTAGGCTGACTCCCCCTGTCATTACTTCCCGTGTCCACTAGTCCACTCACACCAGGAGGTTGACTCTAATGTCATTACAAATGTACAACAATAAACAGAAAATTATCATTTATTTTTTGTTGCTGCATCTGAAAACTCAATTTCCCTGTACAGGAATATGGGGTAAACCGTATGGGCTGAGAGCTATGTACATAACAATAAAATAGATCACAGAGAAAATTTATGGTAATAAATCAATCCATTTGTTAAGTCTATGGGCAGTGTTGAGTCTATGGTGCAGTGTTGAGTCTATGGGCAGTGTTGAGTCTATGGTGCAGTGTTGAGTCTATGGTGCAGTGTTGAGTCTATGGTGCAGTGTTGAGTCTATGGTGCAGTGTTGAGTCAATGGTGCAGTGCTGAGTCTATGGTGCAGTGTTGAGTCAATGGTGCAGTGCTGAGTCTATGGGCAGTGTTGAGTCTATGGGCAGTGTTGAGTCTATGGTGCAGTGTTGAGTCTATGGTGCAGTGTTGAGTCTATGGTGCAGTGTTGAGTCTACGGTGCAGTGTTGAGTCTATGGTGCAGTGTTGAGTCTATGGTGCAGTGTTGAGTCTATGGGCAGTGTTGAGTCTATGGTGCAGTTTTGAGTCTATGGTGCAGTGTTGAGTCTATGGGCAGTGTTGAGTCTATGGTGCAGTGCTGAGTCTATGGTGCAGTGTTGAGTCTATGGTGCAGTGTTGAGTTTATGGTGCAGTGTTGAGTCTATGGGCAGTGTTGAGTCTATGGGCAGTGTTGAGTCTATGGTGCAGTGTTGAGTCTATGGTGCAGTGTTGAGTCTATGGTGCAGTGTTGAGTCTATGGGCAGTGTTGAGTCTATGGTGCAGTGTTGAGTCTATGGTGCAGTGTTGAGTCGATGGTGCAGTGTTGAGTCTATGGGCAGTGTTGAGTCTATGGTGCAGTGTTGAGTCTATGGTGCAGTGTTGAGTCTATGGTGCAGTGTTGAGTCTATGGGCAGTGTTGAGTCTATGGTGCAGTGTTGAGTCTATGGTGTGGTGTTGAGTCTATGGTGCAGTGTTGAGTCTATGGTGCAGTGTTGAGTCTATGGGCAGTGTTGAGTCTATGGTGCAGTGTTGAGTCTATGGTGCAGTGCTGAGTCTATGGTGCCGTGTTGAGTCTATGGTGCAGTGTTGAGTCTATGGTGCAGTGCTGAGTCTATGGTGCAGTGTTGAGTCTATGGTGCAGTGTTGAGTCTATGGTGCAGTGTTGAGTCTATGGTGCAGTGTTGAGTCTATGGTGCAGTGCTGAGTCTATGGGTAGTGCTGAGTCTATGGTGCAGTGTTGAGTCTATGGTGCAGTGTTGAGTCTATGGTACAGTGTTGAGTCTATGGTGCAGTGTTGAGTCTATGGTGCAGTGCTGAGTCTATGGTGCAGTGTTGAGTCTATGGGTGACTGTGTTGAGTCTATGCAGAATATTTGGAAGAGACGACAAAGGTTGAACAGGAGACACAAAGAAGAAGTTTCGTTGTTAGTGAGAACCCCAAACTCTGCCGCTGTGGAGGAGTGATGACGCAATACCGAGCAAAGCACCCACACTGGGTTGGAATGTGGCACAGATGTTCCAGTCTAGTCAATTTGTAACTCATCTGTGGCACGGAGGATCTTTGTGTGTGTGTGTACGTTTGTACCCGTTTGTGTGTACCTGTAAAAGCCGTGGTGAGCAATGCCATGGGGGTGGGGGTGGGGGGGGGGCAGGGGAAGGTCAATTCCCATTGGCTATTCTAGTCAACGCGTTTGTAGCCAACACAGCTGCCAATTGGGGGGCTCTGGACAGGCTGGTCACTTGCTCCACCTTCAATTGAATTACCGCTAAGCTACGTGGGGGGAAAAAAATAAATAAATCTAAGCTTGTGGCAGAGGGCCCGGGTAGACGGGCGTCCACCATGACGTCTCCTGGCCAAACCCCATTTGGCGGAAGCCAGGAGACTCAATCCTCTACCCTCGGGAGCTCCTCCGGAAACGGCAAAAAGCCACCGCGGGCGGCCACGTGGAACGTTCCGAACGCTCGTTGCGGACGAGAGGCTGCCACTCCCCCTGTCGGGAGCTGGACCGGTACCGCCTGGGTCTCTGCGGCATTCAGGAGGTCCGGTGGACCGGCCGTCACATTGTGTACGTCCGTTGAACTTCTTTGGTACCGCACGTAGCCAACTGTGACAATCGAGGATGTGGGGGGGGTGGGGTGAGGGGGGGTGGGGGGGGGAAGACAACAAACCAAACGCAAGAAGCAGTTCTAAAGAAACGAGTTTGTCAATCTAGATGTTGATGTTGATGATGATGATGATTTAAAAGTGCACAACTCCAGTGGCCTCCTAACATCGGAAGGAAGAGCGTCCCAGACCGCAGAAGCGCATCTGAAAGCGCCGTGCGATGTGGTGACCAATCTTTGTTCGACGGCCAGCCAAAAATCTCGCGTATAGTTTAGTGTATAGTAGTCTACAGTGTAGTGTATAGAAATGTGTAGTGTATAGTGTAGTGTATAGTAGTGTACATTAATGTTTAGTTAATAGTGTAGCGTATAGTTTAGTGTATAGTAGTCTACAGTGTAGTGTATAGAAATGTGTAGTGTATAGTGTAGTGTATAGTGTAGTGTACATTAATGTTTAGTTAATAGTGTAGCGTATAGTGTAGCGTATAGTAGTCTACAGTGCAGTGTATAGAAATGTGTAGTGTATAGTGTAGTGTATAGTGTAGTGTACATTAATGTTTAGTTAATAGTGTAGTGTATAGCGTAGTGTATAGTAGTCTACAGTGTAGTGTATAGAAATGTGTAGTGTATAGTGTAGTGTATAGTAGTGTACATTGATGTTTAGTTAATAGTGTAGTGTATAGCGTAGTGTATAGTAGTCTACAGTGCAGTGTATACAAATGTGTAGTGTATACCAGTGTATAGTGTAGTGTACATTAATGTTTAGTTAATATTGTAGCGTATAGTGTAGTGTATAACATCTGAAAGCGCCGTGCGATGTGGTTACCATCTTTGTTTGACGGCCAGCCAAAAATCTCGCGTATAGTTTAGTGTATAGTAGTCTACAGTGTAGTGTATAGAAATGTGTAGTGTATAGTGTAGTGTATAGTAGTGTACATTGATGTTTAGTTAATAGTGTAGCGTATAGTTTAGTGTATAGTAGTCTACAGTGCAGTGTATAGAAATGTGTAGTGTATAGTGTAGTGTATAGTGTAGTGTATAGTAGTGTACATTGATGTTTAGTTAATAGTGTAGCGTATAGTTTAGTGTATAGTAGTCTACAGTGTAGTGTATAGAAATGTGTAGTGTATAGTGTAGTGTATAGTGTAGTGTATAGTAGTGTACATTAATGTTTAGTTAATAGTGTAGCGTATAGTTTAGTGTATAGTAGTCTACAGTGTAGTGTATAGAAATGTGTAGTGTATAGTGTAGTGTACATTAATGTTTAGTTAATAGTGTAGCATATAGTTTAGTGTATAGTAGTCTACAGTGTAGTGTATAGAAATGTGTAGTGTATAGTGTAGTGTATAGAAATGTGTAGTGTATAGTGTAGTGTATAGTAGTGTACATTAATGTTTAGTTAATAGTGTAGTGTATAGTGTAGTGTATAGTTGTCTACAGTGTAGTGTATAGAAATGTGTAGTGTATACCAGTGCGTAGTGTAGTGTACATTAATGTTTAGTTAATAGTGTAGCGTATAGTGTAGTGTATTGTAGTCTACAGTGTAGTGTATAGAAATGTGTAGTGTATAGTGTAGTGTATAGTAGTGTACATTAATGTTTAGTTAATAGTGTAGGATATAGTTTAGTGTATAGTAGTCTACAGTGTAGTGTATAGAAATGTGTAGTGTATTCCAGTGTATAGTAGTGTACATTAATGTTTAGTTAATAGTGTAGCGTATAGTGTAGTGTATAGTAGTCTACAGTGTAGTGTATAGAAATGTGTAGTGTATAGTGTAGTGTATAGTAGTGTACATTAATGTTTAGTTAATAGTGTAGTGTATAGCGTAGTGTATAGTAGTCTACAGTGTAGTGTATAGAAATGTGTAGTGTATACCAGTGTATAGTGTAGTGTACATTAATGTTTAGTTAATAGTGTAGTGTATAGTGTATAGCGTAGTGCATGACATCTGAAAGCGCCGCGCTTCGCGGTGACCAATATACTCTGTTCGACGGCCAGCCAAATGCCACCGCCGCCGCCGCCGCCGCTAACTTACTGCGAGGAAGACGATGACGGCCGGGAGAGTTCGCCCGGCACGACGGTTCGCGCCGACCGCTGACGATTGTTGCCGCCCCTTGTTGGCTGTGCTGCGGTTGCCTGTTGCCTTGCCACCACCCCGACCCCGACCCCGCCCGCCAGGCCGACCCCCGCGTCTCAATGACGATGACGCTGGCCAGCACGGACTACTGCTCGCGAGGCGTCTACGACCCCCAGAGCCCGTTGTGCGCCAGAGTGACGCTCATCGGTAACGTCAGCAGGGTGAGCGGGGCTGGGCGCTGGCCACTCATGGAGGTGTTGTGGTTGTGATGGTTGTTGTGATGGTTGTTGTTGTGGTGATGGTTGTTGTGGTTGTTGTGATGGTTGTTGTTGTTGTGATGGTTGTTGTTGTTGTGATGGTTGTTGTTGTTGTGATGGTTGTGGTTGTTGTGATGGTTGTTGTTGTTGTGATGGTTGTTGTTGTGGTTGTTGTTGTGATGGTTGTTGTTGTGGTTGTTGTTGTGGTTGTTGTTGTGGTTGTTGTTGTTGTGATGGTTGTTGTTGTGATGGTTGTTGTTGTTGTTGTGGTTGTTGTTGTTGTGATGGTTGTGGTTGTTGTGATGGTTGTTGTTGTTGTGGTGATTGTTGTTGTTGTGGTTGTTGTGATGGTTGTTGTTGTGATGGTTGTTGTTGTTGTGATGGTTGTTGTTGTGGTTGTTGTTGTGATGGTTGTTGTGATGGTGGTTGTTGTTGTTGTGATGGTTGTTGTTGTGATGGTTGTTGTTGTTGTGGTTGTTGTTGTGGTTGTGATGGTTGTTGTGATGGTTGTTGTTGTGGTTGTTGTTGTGGTTGTTGTTGTTGTGGTGGTTGTTGTGATGGTTGTTGTTGTTGTGATGGTTGTTGTTGTGGTGGTTGTTGTGGTTGCGATGGTTGTTGTTGTTGTGATGGTTGTTGTTGTGGTGGTTGTTGTGGTTGTGGTTGTTGTTGTGATGGTTGTTGTGGTTGTTGTTGTGATGGTTGTTTTTGTGATGGTTGTGATGGTTGTTGTTGTGGTTGTTGTGATGGTTGTGGTTGTGGTTGTTGTTGTGGTTGTTGTTGTTGTTGTGGTTGTTGTGATGGTTGTTGTTGTTGTTGTGGTTGTTGTTGTTGTGGTTGTTGTTGTGATGGATGTGGTTGTTGTGATGGTTGTTGTTGTGATGGTTGTGGTTGTGGTTGTTGTTGTTGTGATGGTTGTTGTTGTGATGGTTGTTGTTGTGATGGTTGTTGTTGTGGTTGTGATGCTTGTTGTTGCTGTGATGGTTGTTGTGTTGTTGTTGTGATGGTTGTTGTTGTTGTGATGGTTGTTGTTGTGGTTGTTGTTGTGATTGTTGTTGTTGTGGTTGTGATGGTTGTTGTTGTGATGGTTGTTGTTGTTGTGATGGTTGTTGTTGTTGTGATGGTTGTTGTTGTGATGGTTGTTGTTGTGATGGTTGTTGTTGTGATGGTTGTTGTTGTGATGGTTGTTGTTGTGGTTGTTGTTGTGATGGTTGTTGTGGTTGTTGTTGTGATGATTGTTGTGGTTGTGGTTGTTGTTGTGATGGTTGTTGTTGTGATGGTTGTTGTTGTTGTGGTGGTTGTTGTTGTGGTTGTGGTTGTTGTTGTGGTTGTGGTTGTTGTTGTTGTGATGGTTGTTGTTGTGATGGTTGTTGTTGTGATGGTTGTTGTTGTTGTGATTGTTGTTGTTGTGATGGTTGTTGTTGTGGTTGTGGTTGTTGTTGTTGTGATGGTTGTTGTTGTGATGGTTGTTGTTGTGATGGTTGTGGTTGTGGTTGTGATGGTTGTTGTTGCTGTGATGGTTGTTGTTGTTGTGGTTGTGATGGTTGTTGTTGTTGTGATGGTTGTTGTTGTGGTTGTTGTTGTGATTGTTTTTGTTGTGGTTGTGGTTGTGATGGTTGTGATGGTTGTTGTGATGGTTGTTGTTGTTGTGATGGTTGTTGTTGTGATGGTTGTTGTTGTGATGGTTGTTGTTGTGATGGTTGTTGTTGTGATGGTTGTTGTTGTGATGGTTGTTGTGGTTGTGGTTGTTGTTGTGATGATTGTTGTGGTTGTTGTTGTTGTGATGGTTGTTGTTGTGATGGTTGTTGTTGTGATGGTTGTTGTTGTGATGGTTGTTGTTGTGATGGTTGTTGTTGTGGTTGTTGTTGTGATGGTTGTTGTTGTGATGGTTGTTGTTGTTGTGATGGTTGTTGTTGTGATTGTTGTTGTTGTGGTTGTTGTTGTGATGGTTGTTGTTGTGATGGTTGTTGTTGTGGTTGTTGTGATGGTTGTTGTTGTGATGGTTGTTGTTGTGATGGTTGTTGTTGTTGTGATGGTTGTTGTTGTTGTGATGGTTGTGGTTGTGGTTGTTGTTGTGATGGTTGTTGTTGTGATGGTTGTTGTTGTGGTTGTTGTGATGGTTGTGGATGTTGTGATGGTTGTTGTGATGGTTGTTGTTGTGATGGTTGTTGTTGTTGTGATGGTTGTTGTTGTTGTGATGGTTGTTGTTGCTGTGATGGTTGTTGTTGTTGTGGTTGCGATGGTTGTTGTTGTGATGGTTGTTGTTGTTGTGATGGTTGTTGTGGTTGTGATGGTTGTTGTTATGGTTGTTGTTGTTGTGGTTGTTGTGATGGTTGTTGTTGTTGTGATGGTTGTTGTGGTTGTTGTTGTTGTGATGGTTGTTGTGGTTGTGGTTGTTGTTGTTGTGATGGTTGTTGTTGTGCTTGTGATGGTTGTTGTTGTTGTGCTTGTGATGGTTGTTGTTGTGGTTGTTGTGGTTGTGATGGTTGTTGTTGTTGTGGTGGTTGTTGTTGTGATTGTTGTTGTGATGGTTGTTGTTGTGGTTGTTGTGCTGGTCTAGGTGGTGGACGAGGCGGAGGCTGCGTTTGCTGTGATTGTTGTTGTGGTTGTTGTGATTGTTGTTGTTATGATTATTGTTGTGATTGTTGTTGTTGTGGTTGTTGTTGTGATTGTTGTTGTTGTGATTATTGTTGTGATTGTTAAATTTTGATTTAAAGCTTTCGTGACTGCAGTAATTCATATTCTTAGTTCTTTCGGTAAAGTCACCACGTTGAAGGGAAACAATAAAATAATAAAATATGTATAAAACAATAAAAATTCTCACGACGTTTCGACCATAACACAAACGGTCGTCATCAGGTGTGTCGGTTTGCGATTGTTGTTGTTGTGATTGTTGTTGTGATTGTTGTTGTGATGGTTGTGATTGTTGTTGTTGTGCTGGTCTAGGTGGTGGACGAGGCGGAGGCTGCGTTTGCTGTGATGGTTGTTGTTGTGATTGTTGTGATTGTTGTTGTGTTTGTTGTTGTGATTGTTGTTGTTGAGATTGTTGTTGTTGTGCTGGTCTAGGTGGTGGACGAGGCGGAGGCTGCGTTTGCTGTGATGGTTGTTGTTGTGATTGTTGTGATTGTTGTTGTTGTTGTGATTGTTGTTGTTGTGATTGTTGTTGTTGTTGAGATTGTTGTTGTTGTGCTGGTCTAGGTGGTGGACGAGGCGGAGGCTGCGTTTGCCCGCGTTGCCCTCTTCTCACGCCACCCTGAGATGCGTCAGTGGCCCCCCAGCCACGGCTGGTTCCTGGCGCGCCTCGACATCGCCAGCGTCTGGGTGGTGGACTACTTTGGGGGGCCGGTAGTCGTCTCCCCCAAGGACTACTACAACGCACGGCCTTGACACTCACACACACACACTGACACACACACACACCTAGACATAGACACTCACACACACACAGAGACACACACACAGAGACACACACACCTAGACATAGACACACACACAACAACAACAACCGCCATTCGCCACTAAGTGGCGGTGACGTCACCACGACGCTTGTGCCAGGCTATGTGCACCCTGAGGCCACGTGAAGTGTCGAACGCCCGCTGGCAGGAGGTCACGGGGCAGACCCAGGTGCCACGGGTCGACTGACTGAGATGACTGGCTGATGCACCACCTGTGCCCCCTACTGTGCCAACCTGCTTTGCTTTAGCCACCCGGCGCTCCGCTCGCTGTTGTGAGCGTCGCTCCTCCGCCCTCCGTTGTTGTTGGAGGGCGACTGCCTCCAACTGCCCAGTAGCGTCCTTCACGAGCCTCCTCCACAGAGACCGATCTTGACACCGCTGGTACCAGTCATCGGCAAGTCCACTCAGCTCCACGTCCTCCTGTACCACATCACTCCATCTCTTCTCTAGCCCGTGCCGCGCCCGCTTAGCCCCCTCAATCCGGCCAAACAAAAGCTGTTTCGGCATGCGGTGGCTGGGCATGCGGGCTACATGACCCAGCCATCGCAGCCTTGCCTGCCGGAGGAGCTCACCGATGGGACCCTGCCCAGATCTTTCAAGGATTTGTGAGCTCCTCACACAATCCAGTCTGGTTAACCCCAGGATGGATCGTAGGCAGGCCAGCCTAAATGTTTCTAACCGGCAAAGATGTTCCATTAGGGGGGTCCACGTTTCGCAAGCGTAGAGAAGGGAGGGAATGACCGTGGCCGAGAAGACCTGAAGCTTAGTGCGGAGCGACAGACCAGGTAGCTTCCACACAGCGTTACGCAACCGATGAAAAGATATTGCCGCTCGACTGATTCGGAGTGAGACCTCTGCTGTTAAACTGGAGCCAGTCATAAGCACACTGCCCAGGTATGGGAAACTCTCCACTCTCTCCACAACTGCCCCATCACCGATTGGGAGTTGTGGGGGTGGAGTGTCCGATGGTACAAAATACCCAGGCAGGTGCTTAGTTTTGGTGGGGCTGATGGTAAGGCCCCACCTCTTAGTGGCACGCTCCAGTCTCAGCAGCAGCGTCTCCAACTCCTCCTCTGACTGAGCAGCTATTACCAAATCATCAGCATACATAACGTGGTTGAGCAATAGGGAGCCATCCCTTGACCGCACTCGGGCATCGATTAGCCTCCCATTATATCTGTACCATATGGAGATTCCCCCGGTACAGCTGTTGAAGGCTTCACGAACTACGTGGTCAAAATAGATGTTAAATAATGTGGGAGCCAGAGGACATCCCTGTCGCACCCCAAGGTGTACAGGGAATGGCTCTGACTCCCGGCCACGTAGTTTTACCCGGGCCCGCTCACCATCATGAAGGTCCTTAATGATCGTGAGCAGAGGGTCAGGTACTCCAAAAGCACGAAGAACGACCCAGAGCCCAGGCCTACTGATGGTATCATAGGCCTTGACCAGGTCAATAAAGCAGAGATGTAGGTCTTGTTGGAATTCCCTACACCTCTGCTGTAGCAGACGGACAGAAAATATGGCATCTGTGCAGGACCGCCCTTTCCTGAAACCGCATTGTGGCTCCGCAAGCCTCTCCTCAGCGTGCCTGGCAAGGCGATGCTGAATAATCCTTGCCAGGACCTTTCCCGGCACACTGAGGAGTGAGATGCCCCTGTAGTTATTACAGTCTGTGCGGTCCCCCTTCTTAAAAAGGGGGACCACCAGGGCATCCTTCCAATCCTGCGGAACCCGTCCAGTGGTCCAGACTGTTATGATGTCATATAGGGCAGTCTGTACACAAACGCCACCCTCCCTCAGCATTTCGCTTGGGAGATCATCTCTGCCCGCTGCCTTTCCTGGTCTCAGACTCTGGATCGCCTTCAATACCTCCTCAGCAGATGGCACCTCAGCCAGCCACTCACAGGGGGTGACTTCTTCCAATATTTGAGGCACCGCAGCCTCAGCAGGGTCATCCTCACTTTGTGCCACGATGTTTTCCTGGCTGAGGGATTTTCCCTCCCCCAGGACCTCACCGAAATGCTCAGCAAATCTGCGAACCTGTTCCTGGGGGTTGGAGATTGGATCACCGTTTTTTCCCCTAATGATGGTAATAGGTGTGGCGCTGCAGGTTACTTTTTTGATGGAGTTAAATAGAGATTTGTGATCACGGGCCACTGAGGCAGACTCCATCTCCTCAGCAACCCGCGACCACCACCCATCCTTGCAGCGCCTCACGGCTCTCCGAACCTCCGAGCGAAGGCTGCGGTAAGCCTCCTCATTCTCTGACGTGGGATTCTGTAGCCGATGACAGTGGACCTGTCGCTTTTTCTCAACCATCCTGAACACCTCCTCTGTCAGCCAGGGTCTCTGGGGAGGTCTGGACCGCGTACCCAAAGCAGCCATTGCAGCTGCATGAGTCACAGTCCTAAACCTCGCCCATTTACCCTCGACATCAGGGGGAGTCGGGGACGATGCCAATCCCAGCCGCAAGCGATGATGAAATTCTCGCTTGCAACTTTCATCAGATAACTGAGACCAGGCCACTTTATGTTGGAATGGGGTCCTGGGTGTACACCCACCACCGGAGTGGAAGAATGGCAGGCGCATCTTACAGATGACTAGTCGATGGTCAGAGGGCAGATCAGCTCCACGGTAGGTCCTGGTGTCAAGGACATGGGCTCGCATTCGCTGGTCCGTCACTATGTAGTCCAGCAGATGTTCTTGCTTGGACCCGGCATGCATCCATGATGTTGTGAGGATGCGCCGATGCCGGAACAGCGTGTTGGTAATTACAAGCCCATGGGCTGCACAAAAATCTAGCAGCCTCCTACTGTTGTTATTGAGCTGATCTGGCCCATGCCCTCCAATCACTCCAGACCAGGTGCCAGTATCATGACCAACTCGGACATTTAAGTCGCCCAACATGATGACTCTATCCCGAGGGGCCACTTTAGCCAGCACCTGTGACAGGAGGTCATAGAAGGCATCTGACTCATCGGCTTTGCCTGCATCCCTCCACGGATGTTCATCTTCGGTGGGGGCATAAGTAACCACGACCACCATTCCTCGCCTCCGGTTGATGGGAAGGCGAGCCCAAAGTAGCCTGGGGCTTACAGCTTCCCACACCTCACCGCCACGCTCCCACGCCCCCTTCATTCTTTTGTTAAAAAGAAGACCCACACCCTGTTGTTTGGCAGTCTGCTGCCCCGAGTAGAGGACTGTCCACCCCTCATGGTGGCAGGAGCCAGAGCCGGTCCACCGGACCTCCTGAATGCCGCATAGATCCAGGCGGTACCGGTCCAGCTCCCGACAGAGGAGTGGCAGCCTCTCCTCTGCAGTGAGCGTTCGAACATTCCACGTGGCCACCCGTAGTGGCTTTTCGTTGTTTCTGGAGTAGCCCCGAGGGTAGGTATTCAATCTCCTGGCTCCACCAATTGGGGTTTGGCCAGGAGACGTCATAGACGCCTGGCCCCCCGGGGCCTCCGGCACAAGCTTATTAGTTACATATTTCAGTTTAACTCGTGGTTTCGTGGTAATTAATTGAAGGTGGAGGGGTTACTAGCCCCTCGCACCCGTCCAGAGCCCCCGTTTAGCCCCTGTGGTGGACACATATGCCATGAGGGGAGGAGCCAATCAAAAATTGGACCTCCCCCCACAGCACTGTCCACGACAGAGTTGCCCGTCCGGCACCGCGAGGAGGGAGGGGGTTGTTTTGCCGGACGATACTGACACACACACGTATAGACACACACACACAGACACACACGTAGAGACACACACACAGATACTGACACACACACGTAGAGACACACACACAGACACACACACGTAGAGACACACACACGTAGAGACACACACACACAGATACTGAGACACACACAGACACACACACGTAGAGACACACACACGTAGAGACACACACACGTAGAGACACACACAGACACACACACACAGATACTGAGACACACACAGACACACACACGTAGAGACACACACACGTAGAGACACACACGTAGAGACAGACACACACACACACACACGAGTAGCCCGTCTGCAGCGTTACCCATCTCGCCCGCTGTGTGTTAGAGTCTGAATTCACCGAAATAATTCATTAATCGATTAAGAAATTCCGAAGCGACTCCACCGGTCGATTGGTGAATGATAGAAAAGCCGCGCCAACATTCTGCCCACGTTTTGTAGGGTGTGCGATTTTGTTTTAAAATAAATAATAATAATCAACTTCCACTGTCGGATTGTTATTTACGTGTTGTGTGTGCAGTGTATAGTGTAGTGTATAGTGTAGTGTGTAGTGTAGTGTATAGTGTAGTGCATAGTGTAGTGTCGTAGTGTATAGTGTAGTGTGAATAGTATAGTGTATAGTAGTGGTGTATAGTAGTGTAGTGTATAGTGTAGTGTATAGTAGTATAGTGTGTAGTGTAGTGTATATTAGTGTATAGTAGTGCAGTGTATAGTGTAGTGTATAGTGCAGTGTATAGTATAGTGTAGTGTATAGTGCAGTGTATTGTATAGTGTAGTGTATAGTGCAGTGTATAGTGTAGTATAGTGTGTTTAGTGTAGTATATAGTGCAGTGTAGTATATAGTGTAGTGTATAGTGTAGTGTAATGTGTAGTTTAGTATATAGTAATGTAGTGTATAGTGGTGTATAGTGTTGTGCAGTGTATAGTTTAGTATATAGTAGTGTATAGTGTAGTGTATAGTGTCGTGTGTAGTGTAGTGTATAAGATGAACGCTGAGATAAGGGGGCACGGGGTTACCAATAAGGTATGATGAGTTGGTCTATGATAAGGTAGGGCACTGATAAGGGGTTGACAGGTATTCCATCCCCTATAATCGTCCACTCTTAAACAAATTCAACAACAAACTCTCCCTCCAGAGACAGAGAGAGACAGAGATTGAACCAAAAGCGGACGAGTGAGTGAAGAGTGAGTGAGGAGTGTATGATGAGGTTGCGGCAACGCTTACAAACCAGATGCAGGAACTGAAGATTTATTTAGCAAAAATATTGAAAACACCAGACAGGCCTGGCACATTAAAACCGGATCCATTGTTTCTTTCTCTTAACACCTCGATAATCGATCAATTAATAACAGCACACCTACAATAATAATTATCATCATTAAATATTCACAAATTATTTGAACACACACATATTGCGAGCCGAATATTTTACACGCGCACCGATTATCGCCCGGGCGTTCACAAGCAAACTAATCAATTCTTAAATGGTCCGGTGCATCGATTGATTAGCTACCTTTTATATTTAAGCGACGATGCAAAACATTTTTTTTTTTTACCAGATATTATCGATCGTTCCGCAACGGACAACTTGAACCCATGTCCACATGCTCCGCACAGCAATTGTTTAGCAAACCGATTTCAAACCCCGAATTATTTCCTTTACCACAATTAAAACCGCAATCCTCCTACCCCTCCCCAACCCCGTACGAACTAAGCGGACGGTTGTGTCGTTTTTTTGTTTGGGTTACCCAAACTTTTCAAACGTAATAATCACGAAACCAAATTGCGCGGGCGGGCGGGCGCGCGCGGATGCAGTCGCCCTCCAGCAGCAAAAACAACAACGGAGGGCAGAGGAGCGACGCTCACAACAACGAGCGGAGTGCCGGGCGGATAAACCGCGGCGAGTAGGGCACGGTGGTGGGCGACTGGCATGGGGGGTTGGCGAGGTGTACAAGCTGGTAGGCGGTGCATCCACCGGTGATCTACGCTAGGGCCGACTCGTTAGCATCGGCGTGAGGGCTCCGTCCAGGGGAACTTTACCCAGCGGCGGCGGTGGCGGATGAGCAACTTCGCGCGACGGCCTCAAAGTGCACCGCGCCTGGCACGGGCGTCGTCAATGACGTCCCGGTCACCGAACGTCGAACGGCGGATGTGTTGGCATTGGTCCGTGTGCTGCTGCTGCTGCTGCTGCTTCTACAAAGCGTGGGACACGCTCCTTTACCAATTGCGCAACTAAAACCTTTGACCCAACGACAACAAAAAAACACCAACCACCACCACCACATTCTGGGTTCCTTTCGGTAAAGTCACCACCACCACGTAGAAGGGAAACAATAAAATAATGTTTCCTTTGGTCCTTTCGGTAAAGTCGCCGCCACGTAGAATGAGAATAAAATAATAAATCGATAAAATAACGCAAGAAAATATCTCACGACGTTTCGGCCACAACGCGAGCGGCCTTCATCAGGTGAAGGGACGAGGCCGCTTGTGTTGTGGCCGAAACGTCGTGAGAGTTTTATCGTGTTATTTTATTTGATCAAATTATTATTTTACTCTCATTCTACGTGGGTGGTGACTTTACCGAAAGAACCAAAGAAGATGAATCCTTTGCAGTCACGAAAGCTTTAAATCGAAATAAAATAATAAAATATATATATTTTTTACCATGTAAATATATATTTTATTATTTTATTGTTTCCCTTCTTACGTGGTGGTGGTGACTTTACCGAAAGAACCAAGAATGTGAATCCCTGCACAGTCACGAAAGCTTTAAATCAAAATGTAATCAAATTACAGGGAAGGGTGGGGAGGGAGGGGGAGGAGGGAGGCGCGCTTCAAAAAAATGTTAACGCTTACATGGGCCTATCGTTTTATTTTTTTTAATGGGACGGATAATAAAAACACTGTGAAAAGCGATGACAAATGTAACGTAAATAGCTGCAAAGCGTCCAAGAGTCTTCACCCCCTCCTCCTCCCACCCCACCTCACCGCACCGGAACCGCCTGGAGCCTTGTCCAGGAGGTCTCCCGAGCCTGGATGAGGCAACAACATTTGTCCTGGGGTCTTTGTTGCGAATTCTCGGAAAGTGACTTGAATTTTTGAGCTTTCGCGACCGCAGGAATTATTCTTTGGTTTTTTTTTTTCCTCCGGTAAAGTCACGTAGATTTCCAAATCTTGCTACACACCTCTTTGATTTGGTGTGCTCCCACGTTTCTCTCTCTCTCTCTCTGTATCTCCCCCTGTTGCATCTGTGTCTGTGTATTTATATCTGCGGTTGTGTGCATCTCGTCTCTCTCGTAAATTGAGCTCTGCTGTACCTCATGATGATGATGATGATTGCTTGTGTTGCAATCGAAACGTCGTACGCTATTACGTTGTTATTTTTTTTATTATTATTATTATATCTACGCGACTTCTCGGAAAGAGTTGAAGCAGTGTTTTTTTTTTGGAAGCGCCCTGTAAATATTCTTTGTATTTGTTTTTTACAATTAACGGTTAAGAACAACAACGAAAAAATGGACTTCAGAAGGAAAAAAAAAAACCTCCCATTCCTTTTGCAATCATTCGCAATAAAGAGTTCGTTGTTGTTGATGTTGCTGTTGTTGTTAGATCGTGTAAATATGTAAATGTTGTGTCGTCGTTAAATCCGCCACCACCACCACCCGACACAACGGCAATCGCGTGAAAGTGGGTTGTTGTTGTTGTGTCACGCGTGGCCCGGAGTGGGGGGGTTACTGGTCCAGCACCCAGCCGCTTGCCGCGTCTTGAATGGAGGCTCAAAACCCACGACAGCCTTCCTGTTAAAAACAGGCAGTCCCCTTCGTTATGTATTCCCCTTCAACAACAACAACAACGACAACGACCCCAACAACTCAACCCCCTGGAATGCCAACGACCTGGAATGCCAACGACCTCTCCCGACACGGCCAACACGAACCCAATCGGAGCCTCGCACGGAGAGGCAGAGACACGACTGGGACCCTCGAAGGGGTTCAACAGCAGGTTTCTCAAGCAGTAAAGGGACCCCCCACAGCATTCTTGCCAAGGCCATTCGGAGCCACCCACAACCACCACCGCCGCTTGTACAATTAGTACCACCCACCACCACCGCTTGTACAATTAGTACCACCCACCAACACCGCTTATACAATTAGTACCACTCACCACCACCATTGGTACAATTAGTACCACTCACCACCACCATTGGTACAATTAGTACCACTCACCACCACCATTGGTACAATTAGTACCACTCACCACCACCATTGGTACAATTAGTACCACTCACCACCACCGCTTGTACAATTAGTACCACTTACCACCACCACCACTTGTACAATTAGTACCACTCACCACCACTATTTGTACAATTAGTACCACCCACCACCACCGCTTGTACAATTAGTACCACCCACCACCACCACCACCATTGGTACAATTGGCCCCTCCCACCACCAACGTCATTCCTACCACCCATGCTGATTGGACGGGGGGGGGGGAGTGGTCTAGACGAGGTGTGAGAGTGGTCTAGACGAGGTGTGGGCGTGGTCTAGATGAGGTGTGAGAGTGGTCTAGACGAGGTGTGGGCGTGGTCTAGATTAGGTGTGGGCGTGGTCTAGACGAGGTGTGAGAGTGGTCTAGACGAGGTGTGGGCGTGGTCTAGACGAGGTGTGGGTGTGGTCTAGACGAGGTGTGGGCGTGGTCTAGACGAGGTGTGAGAGTGGTCTAGACGAGGTGTGAGAGTGGTCTAGATGAGGTGTGGGTGTGGTCTTGACGAGGTGTGGGCGTGGTCTAGACGAGGTGTGGGCGTGGTCTAGACGAGGTGTGGGCGTGGTCTAGACGAGCTGTGAGAGTGGTCTAGACGAGGTGTGGGCGTGGTCTAGACGAGGTGTGGGCGTGGTCTAGACGAGGTGTGAGAGTGGTCTAGACGAGGTGTGGGTGTGGTCTGGACGAGGTGTGGGCGTGGTCTAGACGAGATGTGGGCGTGGTCTAGACGAGGTGTGGTCTAGACGAGGTGTGGGCGTGGTCTAGACGAGGTGTGGGCGTGGTCTAGACGAGGTGTGGGTGTGGTCTAGACGAGGTGTGGGCGTGGTCTAGACGAGGTGTGAGAGTGGTCTAGACGAGGTGTGGGCATGGTCTAGATGAGGTGTGGGCGTGGTCTAGACGAGGTGTGAGAGTGGTCTAGATGAGGTGTGGGTGTGGTCTAGACGAGGTCTGGGTGTGGTCTAGACGAGGTGTGGGTGTGGTCTAGACGAGGTGTGGGTGTGGTCTAGACGAGGTGTGGGCGTGGTCTATACGAGGTGTGGACGTGGTCTAGACGAGGTGTGGGTGTGGTCTAGACGAGGTGTGAGAATGCTCTAGACGAGGTGTGAGAATGCTCTAGATGAGGTGTGGGCGTGGTCTAGACGAGGTGTGGGTGTGGTCTAGATGAGGTGTGGGCGTGGTCTAGACGAGGTGTGGGCGTGGTCTAGACGAGGTGTGAGAATGCTCTAGGCGAGGTGTGGGTGTGGTCTAGACGAGGTGTGGGTGTGGTCTAGACGAGGTGTGGGTGTGGTCTAGACGAGGTGTGGGTGTGGTCTAGACGAGGTGTGGGTATGGTCTAGATGAGGTGTGGGTGTGGTCTAGACGAGGTGTGGGCGTGGTCTATACGAGGTGTGGGTGTGGTCTATACGAGGTGTGGGCGTGGTCTAGACGAGGTGTGGGCGTGGTCTAGACGAGGTGTGAGAATGCTCTAGGCGAGGTGTGGGTGTGGTCTAGACGAGGTGTGGGTGTGGTCTAGACGAGGTGTGGGTGTGGTCTAGACGAGGTGTGGGTGTGGTCTAGACGAGGTGTGGGTATGGTCTAGATGAGGTGTGGGTGTGGTCTAGACGAGGTGTGGGCGTGGTCTATACGAGGTGTGGGTGTGGTCTATACGAGGTGTGGGCGTGGCCTAGACGAGGTGTGGGTGTGGTCTAGACGAGGTGTGGGCGTGGCCTAGACGAGGTGTGGGTGTGGTCTAGACGAGGTGTGGGTGTGGTCTAGACGAGGTGTGGGCGTGGTCTAGACGAGGTGTGAGAGTGGTCTAGACGAAGTGTGGGTGTGGTCTAGACGAGGTGTGGGCGTGGTCTAGACGAGGTGTGAGAGTGGTCTAGACGAGGTGTGGGCGTGGTCTAGACGAGGTGTGGTCTAGACGAGGTGTGAGAGTGGTCTAGATGAGGTGTGGGTGTGGTCTGGACGAGGTGTGAGTGTGGTCTAGACGAGGTGTGGGCGTGTTCTAGACGAGGTGTGGGTGTGGTCTAGACGAGGTGTGAGAGTCGTCTAGACGAGGTGTGGGTGTGGTCTAGACGAGGTGTGGGTGTGGTCTAGACGAGGTGTGGGCGTGGTCTAGACGAGGTGTGGGCGTGGTCTAGACGAGGTGTGGGCGTGGTCTAGACGAGGTGTGGGCGTGGTCTAGACGAGGTGTGGGCGTGGTCTAGACGAGGTGTGGGCGTGGTCTAGACGAGGTGTGAGAATGCTCTAGACGAGGTGTGGGTGTGGTCTAGATGAGGTGTGGGCGTGGTCTAGACGAGGTGTGGGCGTGGTCTAGACGAGGTGTGAGAATGCTCTAGGCGAGGTGTGGGTGTGGTCTAGACGAGGTGTGGGTGTGGTCTAGACGAGGTGTGGGCGTGGTCTAGACGAGGTGTGGGCGTGGTCTAGACGAGGTGTGGGCGTGGTCTAGACGAGGTGTTGGCGTGGTCTAGACGAGGTGTGGGCGTGGTCTAGACGAGGTGTGGGCGTGGTCTAGACGAGGTGTGGGTGTGGTCTAGACGAGGTGTGGGCGTGGTCTAGACGAGGTGTGAGAATGCTCTAGACGAGGTGTGGGCGTGGTCTAGATGAGCTGTGGGTGTGGTCTAGATGAGGTGTGAGAGTGGTCTAGACGAGGTGTGGGCGTGGTCTAGACGAGGTGTGGGCGTGGTCTAGACGAGGTGTGAGAGTGGTCTAGACGAGGTGTGGGCGTGGCCTAGACGAGGTGTGGGCGTGGCCTAGATGAGGTGTGGGCGTGGTCTATACGAGGTGTGGGCGTGGCCTGGACGAGGTGTGGGCGTGGCCTGGACGAGGTGTGGGCGTGGCCTGGACGAGGTGTGGGCGTGGCCTAGACGAGGTATCCCCTCTGCTTGGGAGGGTGGTGGTGGTCTAGGGGATCCATCCCGTCCGCGATCATCATCGCCATGTCCTCCTCCTCGTCCACCTCCTCGTCAGCGAGCTCCACCTCCTCGTCAAGGCGGACGAACGGACGCTGCGAGCCGGCCTGGGCGGCCCCACCGCCACCACCACCACCGCCACCACCACCGCCACCACGCTGGTGCTGGTGGGTGGACGTGGCGTATACCGGAACGCTCCCGCCGGTGATGGCCCCCGCCACGTGCAGTGCGTGGTCCAGCGGGGCCGGGCGCAGCGAGGAGACGATGGAGGAGGAAGAGGAGGCGGCGGCGGTGTGGGAGGGTGGCGGCACCGTGTCGTACTGGGGCGGCGGGGAGACAAAGGTGGGCTGGGTTTGGGGTAGGTGCGGGTAGGGTGAGAGAGAGAGAGAGAGAGGACACGTGGTGTGTTTCAGAGCTCATGCAGAAGTCTCCACAACAACAACAAAAACAAAAACATATTCTTGGTTCTTTCGGTAAAGTCACCACCACCACGTTAGAAGGGAAACAATAAAATAATAAAAATATATAAAACAATACAATTCTCACGACGTTTCGACTGCAACACAAGAAGCAATCATCATCAGGTGTGAAAACCACCACGTTAGAAGGGAAACAATAAAATAATAAAAATATAAAACAATTAAATTCTCACGACGTTTCGACTGCAACACAAAGCAGCAATCATCATCAGGTGTGAAAACCACCACGTTAGAAGGGAAACAATAAAATAATAAAAATATTAAACAATTAAATTCTCACGACGTTTCGACTGCAACACAAAGCAGCAATCATCATCGTCATCAGCTGTAAAAACAACAGCAAGAAAATTTTAAAAAAGTGCCGGGTTATTTTTAAACGTTAGCAACCACGGAGAGCGATTTGACAGTCGTTCAGATGGACGAGTCCATCTATGTTCGGAAAAGAGGAGAGGGGGGAGACGAAAAATAATGGAAACGGTCTGAAAGCC